>MDKJ01183460.1:0-22626 GCA_005239525.1 Nicotiana knightiana | reverse complement strand
ATAAAAACTACAAAAAAAAAATGGCAGGCGGGCGGGGTTGGGGGGTGCAGAAAAGAAAAAAAACTGAAACCTAAAAAAAATAAATAAAAAAAAAACCTTTTTGGAGAAGGGGGCGGAGTAGGCGAGAGGAGTGAGAGGGGATACGCTTAGATGTGAGAGTAGGTGAGTTTTTGGAAAATATTTTCCTAACTTTTTCTAGGGTAGTCATTATCTTCCAATTTCACGAAAATATAATATCTATGAAAACATTTCTTATTTTATTTTATGCAACCAAATAATGAAAAAATACTTTTTGTCGTACCAAATACAATCTAAGTTAGAGGAATTTTTTAGAATGTCGAATGCCACAAAATCGAAAAGGAAAAGAAAAAGGCAAACATGTAGGGCTTTATGAGCTAAGCAATTAGAGTATATTAGGCTGCCCATCCAAACACCTAATCAAATTTTATCATCAACATAATGTTCCAATGATATATATATATATATATATATAGAACTCCTCCTTTTAGGGGTAGTAGCCCCATAAAGGGGTCCTTTTAGCTGGCTATTATCCTTTAAACTTAAGAGGACCATTATCTTTTGCATTGCTTCGTAAGTATGATCTGTAAACTTCAGTTGGCCATATCTCATTATCTGTAAAATTATGCACATCCTGCTACATAATATATTTGTTGGCTTTCATATTATTGAAAACCCTTTAGGTCCATTCTATTATTTGTTATGATATAAGATCAAGCTAAGACAGCTTGGATTTTTAACTTTTGAATTGTCTTTATAAAAGGTTTTCATGGAATCATCATTTATGTCTGTCAGTTGCAAAAGGTGGTAGGTAACCCTTTTTATATATGTTTTCGTTTTTCAACTCTAGCGATTACGCACCAACTTGAAAAAATAAAAAATCAGACAAAAATGAGCAAATAATTAAATTCTCATCATTATTATTCTCGGAAGAGTTGAGGAAAAAAATACTATGATAGCTTCGTGTTGTACATGTTTATATGTTTATTCTCATTGCGCATATAAGAAGGAGCCGTATAAGATGAAATTTTCATTTACGATTCTAAGGAAAAAAAAATTTAATTGAATAACAAGTTAACGTCAGTTCAATTATATTTCATGGAAATTACGCGAAAATCTACCATTTGGAGAGATGTTAATGCAAATACAGTTACACTTCTTTCTATATAAAGATCAGAGCCAAATATTTCAAGCATCTTTGCACATTCACGGCCAAAAGAAAAGGATAAATGAACTGCGTGTAGATTCACAGGCTTTTTTAATAAGAGAGTGATCAACAAATGAACTCCTGCTGTGGAAAAGAAAACAAAAAGTTCTTCAAACCATTCAAGTTGTCCAATTTCAATGTTTAAGCAAACTACGGTTTGTTATTTAGAAAATTAGATTACCAATTTGATTCTAGTTTTAGACCTTAGAAATATTTGGAATCCACTTAGATTGATTTAATCAACAATAATAACAACAATAACATATCCAGTATAATCCTCTGTAGTGGAGTCTGAGAAAAATAATGTATACGCAGACCTTACACCTACTTTGTGAAGGTAGAAATATTATTTGCAATAGACTCTAAGATTAATTTGATACTTAAAAAAATTTATAAATTATAATTCCTCCTCGGACCCTACATATAACAGGAGATTATTGTTCGTCATTGTTGATTGTGCACCTACAAGATGGCATTGACACCAAATTGAAGATGTTTAAAATTTATTGAAAAACAATTTTAAATGCATAGATGTTAAACAAGAATTGCATTTCGTCTAAATTCTATTGATGCTATGTGATGTCAGAAGTGTAGCCTAAAGGGAAAGATGGAGAACATGCATCCTGATTCTTCCCTGCTTGTTAGGCTAGTTGTTAGGTAAAACGCAGGGGCATACGTAGCTTATAGGTGGCGGGTTCAATTGAACCCATAACTTTTGATGCGAAGTATAAATTTATGTATAGAATTTATTAAAATTGCAATAAATAAAGAACTCATAACTTTATAAATATAACGAGTTCAACACTAAAAAACTTAAAAGTTGAATCATAGAGTTTAAATTCTGGATCCCCCTCTGTTAAAACGAACAAAATATTAAACTGCAACAACAAATCTAGTATTTGCATTTCCTTTTGTATTTGTTTAGCAAAATCTAAAAATCATTTGTAGTTACTGGACATGACCAACCTGGGATCGTTTTCCTCTCTCCGGATGACGTTAGACAAATCATCCGGATATTGAATAACTAAACTTTTTTCTGTTTTAAAATGTGTCAAAATTTATTAAAATCGATCACAACCGATTTTACGAGCTCGAGGGTATGTTTCGAGACTGAATCAGTGTCGAGACAAGTTCGGACTCGAAGAACACAAAGGTTGAGGGAACAAGATTAGGCTAAATCGACATTGAAGTAATAGAATCACGAGATATCCGTAATCGATCACCAATCTCGGCGAAAATCTCGGAACTGGTAGAGCCATTAACGGTTATTGATATCAGTCATGTATTTTACTTCTGAAATTAGAGTTATACCTTATTTAGGATTCTTCTACTATATAAAGAGGAACCATGTTCATTTGTAACATCATCATCATACAATTATTACTTACGCAACTACTGAGAAATAAAAAACACTCTGCTCTTTTACTCGCTCTTAACTCTTTACTGTTCCTATTGTCCATTCTGTTCATATTGTTCTTATCATTCTTGTGGTACTTAACGCTCGATCTCGACATTTCCGAGCCGAGGTTGATTACTTGCAAACAGCGCTGCTTTAATCTATTAGAATCATTTAATTCCTTTATTTATTTAGTTATTTATCAATTGGCATTGAATTAGATTATGTATCCTTATAACCACTTTATAAGTTTAATTTTTACTCGTATTTCGAGGTAAACAGTTTGGCGTCCACCGTGGGGCTAAGGATAATAGTAATTGTTCAGTGTTAATTCTGATATAACACACTATTTTACGCTTGTTTTTTGTCAAGAATTTTTTTTAGGATAAATCATGACAAACTCACAAAACACAGCTACACATGGTGACAATGATCTCAGACTCCACAGAGAGAACGATAATGTTATTGCTCGGGGAATCGAGGTGCCACAAGCCGACCTCGGAGGAGCACCACCCGTCAACCCGGTTGCTTCGAATGCGGATTTAGGCGGGGACCCCGATGGAAGCGTACGCAGAGAGGGTCAAACTGACGGTCGAGGTACTCAGGACAGAGGAGACGAAGGTGTTAGTCTCCAAGTTATATTTGAAATGTTGCAAGCCCAACAAAATGTCATTGCTTAGTTGCAAAATCAGCACGTGGCACCGAATAGGGTCGAACAAGAGGCTACTCGTCGTACCGAGCCAGTTCCTGAAAGATCAGGTGACAATACTTCGACAACTGACCCTGCTATAATGAGAATGCTCTAGGAGCTTACTAAGAGAACAGAATCGGGAGAAAAGAAAATCGAGGCCAACGACAAGAAGGTGGAAACCTATAACTCTAGAGTTGATCAGATACCGGGGGCACCATCGATCTTAAAATGAATGGATTCCAAAAAGTTTGTACAAAAATCATTCCCTCCAAGTGAGGTTCCGAAGCCCATAAAAAAGAAGTTCAGGATGCCCGATATACCTAAATACAATGGGACCTCGGACTTCAATGAGCACATTACCTCTTATACGTGTTCCATAAAAGGAAATGATTTGGAAGACGTTGAAATCGAATCAGTATTGCTAAAGCAATTTGAGGAGACCCTGTCAAAGGGAGCTATGATTTGGTATCACAACTTGCCACCGAACTCTATCGATTCGTTCGCCATGTTGGCAGATTCATTTGTAAAGGCACACGCTGGTGCTATAAAGGTTGCAACGAGAAAATCATACCTTTTCAAGGTGAAGCAGAGGATAACGAGATGCTAAGAGAGTTTGTATCTCGGTTTCAAATAGAACGTATGGAATAACCGCCGATTACCGATGATTGGGTTGTTCAAGCTTTCACCAGGGATTAAACGAGCGGAGTTCGATCACATCGCGCCAGTTGAAGTAGAATTTAATAGAGTACCCGGCTGTGACTTGGGCAAATGTTCACAACTGATATCAGTAAAAGATTAGGGTCGATGATGACTAAATGGGAGCCCCCTCAGGTCAGTACATCCAAACTGGTCAACAGGTAAAAATCAAAGAGATGTTGAAGGAGAAGCGACACCGAATAAATATCGGTATCATCCATATGTTTCAGAAAGAAGGAATAACCATCCGGGAAATAATTCCACCCGGAATGATCGAAAGGGTGACCGAGGGCAGAATTCTCGTGGACTCATGAGTAAAACCGGTTTTGACAAATATGTAGATCCCATGGAAGCGCCCCGATTATCCGAGTACAATTTCAGTGTCGATGCGTCGAGGATTGTATCGTCCATCTGAAGGATCAAAGACACTAGATGGCCTAGACCTATACAAACTGATCCTTCTCAAAGAAATCCGAATCTAATGTGAAAATATGATGGCACACATAGTCATAGGACCGAAGACTGCAGACAGTTAAGAGAGGAAGTAGCTCGGTTGTTCAACGAAGACCATCTTCGGGAATTCCTCAATGATCAAACCAAACATCACTTCAGGGAGAGAGACGCCAACAGAAAGAACGAGCAAGAAGAACCTCAGCATGTTATCAACATGATCGTCGGCGGGGTCGACATCCCACAAGGGCCTATATTCAAACGCACCAAAGTATCGATCACAATAGAAAAATGGACTCGAGACTATGTGACCGAAGGCACTCTCTCGTTCAACGACGAAAAAGAAAAAGGCATCTCACAATCGCACAACGACGCCCTGGTAATTTCTATTATGCTAAATAAAATTCAAGTTAAATGTGTTCTCGTGGATCGAGGTAGCTCGGCAAACATAATCATATCGAGGGTCGTAGAGCAGCTCGGCCTATTAGACCAGATCGTACCTGCATCTCGAGTCCTAAGAGGCTTCAACATGGCTAGTGAAACAACAAAAGGGCAAATAATCCTACCAATGAATGTGGCCGGGACCATCCAAGACACAAAATTTCATGTCATCGAAGTCGACATGAGATACAATGCACTACTCGGAAGGCCATGGATCCACAACATGAGGGCAGTACTGTCGACCCTTCACCAAATGATGAAGTTCCCAACAGCGGATGGTGTGAAAACAGTTTATGGGGAACAACACGCTGCAAAGGAAATGTTTGGTCGATGAGGTGACGCTGATATCAGCACCTTCAACCTCAAAAAAGTCGAGCATCAAAGATAAGCAAGCGATCATATAGCAATGATCGTCCCCATCCTTGACCGAATCATATAAACAAGTAATTGAAGAAGAAGAAGAGGATTTTCTCACTCCTCAAACTTTCATCGTTCCCGAAGAATTGGATGCAACCAAGTCAACGGTCGAGGAGTTGGAACAGGTGATACTGATCGAGTATGTACCCGAACGAAAGGTATACCTGGGAACGTGGTTGACCCCTGAGCTCAGGAAAAAAACTCATTCAATTTCTTATTGATAACATGGATTGCTTTGCATGGTCCCATTTAGACATGACAGGAATCCCGCTTGAGATAACAACTCATCGGTTGAGCTTGATCCCAAGTTCAGACCGATAAAACAAACGAGAAGGCCTCAGTCTGAGGTAAAGCATGCCTTCATAAAGAAGGAGGTAACCAAACTTATTAAAATAGGGTCCATTCGGGAAGTAAAATACTCTGAGTGGTTAGCCAACGTAGTTGTCGTCCCAAAAAAGGGGAACAAACTTAGAATGTGTGTAGATTATAAGGACTTGAATAAATCATGTCCGAAAGACTCTTTTCCTTTTCCTAACGTCGATCGAATGATCAATTCCACGACCAGTCATGAGATACTTACTTTTCTCGATGCCTATTCTGGGTACAACCAAATCCAGATGGACCCAGTAGACCAGGAAAAAACTTCTTTTATCACTAAGTATGGAACTTACTGCTATAATGTAATGCCCTTCGGGCTAAAAAATGTGGGCGCTACATATCAACGCCTAGTTAACAAGATTTTAGAAGAATAGATAGAAAAATCAATGGAAGTTTACATTGACGATATGCTAGTTAAGTCCCTGCGCGCAGAGGACCATTTGATTAATTTGCAGGAGACATTGGAAATCTTGAAGAAATACAACATGAAGCTCAACCACCAAAAAGTGTACTTTTGGGGTCGGCTCGGGAAAATTCCTCGGCTTCATGGTGTCAAATCGGGGAATCGAGATCAATCCCGATAAGATTAAGGCCATCGAGGACATCTCCATCATGGACAGCGTGAAAGTCGTTCAGAGCCTAACTGGACGGATAGCTGCCCTAGGCTGGTTCATTTCGAGGTCATCAGATTGAAGTCACGGGTTCTTTTCCTTGCTAAAAAAGAAAAGTGGTTTTACATGGACCCCGGAATGTCAGCAAGCGTTGGAGGAATTGAAATAATATCTATCGAGCCCACCTTTGCTCCACACTCCAAAAGCAGATGAGAAGCTATACCTATACTTGGCAGTGTCCGAGATAGCGATAAGTGGTGTATTAGTTCGAGAAGAACAAGGTACACAGTTTCCAGTTTACTACGTAAGTCGAACCTTAGGGATGCCGAAACTAGGTATCCACACTTAGAAAAATTGGCACTTGCATTAATAAGCGCATCTAGAAAATTAAAGCCATATTTTCAGTGTCACCCCATATGTGTAATCACCACTTATCCCCTTCGAAATGTTTTGCATAAGCCCGAATTATCGGGCCGATTGGCCAAATGGGTCGTCGAACTTGGCGGGTACGATATCAAATATCAACCCTGAACGACCATCAAGTCTCAAATTTTGGCAGACTTCGTGGCCGATTTTTGCCAACCCTCGTATCCGAAGTGGAAAAGGAACTTCTACTTAAGTCGGGTACATCATCGGAGGTATGGACCCTCTTCATGGATAAAGCCTAAAATGTGAAAGGGTCCAGGATCGACATTATTTTGAAACCATCTACGGGAAGAGCTATTAGACAATAAATTAAAACTGCCAAATTGACTAACAACGAGGCCGAGTATGAGGCTATGATTGCAGGTCTCGAACTAGCTAAGAGCTTGGGAGTCGAAGTCATCGAAGCTAAATATGACTCCCTACTGGTAGTTAACCAGGTAAACGTAACCTTCGAAGTTCGAGAGGACAGGATGCAAAAGTACTTAGACAAAGTGCATGTCACCTTGCACAGCTTCAAAGAGTGGACTCTACAGCATGTACCTCGAAAACAAAATACTGAGGCCGATGCACTTGCCAATTTAGGGTCATCGGTCGACGAAGACGAGATCAGCTCGGGGACTATCGGCCAACTATCAAGATATGTAATCGAGGAAGGGCATGCTGAAATTAATTCTACAAGCTTAACCAAGATTGGAGAAACAAATATATCGAATACTTGAAGAACGGTAAGTTACCATCAGATCCCAAAGAATCGAGGACCTTACGAACTAAAGTCGCTCGATTCACACTAGACGAAGACGAAATGTTATACAGGAGGATGTTCGATGGTCCATTGGCGGTATGTTTGGGACCGGAAGATACTGACTATGTTCTACGAGAAATCCACGAAGGCACTTGTGGGAACCATTCTGGCGCTGAGTCACTAGTTCGAAAGCTCATTAGAGAAGGATATTATTGGAATAGAATGGAAAAAGACTCTAAGGAGTTCGTTCGAAGATGCAACAAAATGTCAAATGTTTGCACCAATGATTCACCAGCCCGGTGAACAGCTTCATTCGGTCATATGCCCATGGCCATTCATGAAATGGGGAATGGACATCGTCGGTCCTCTGCCATCGGCCCCAGGTAAAGCAAAATTTATATATTTATGACTGACTATTTCTCTGAATGGGTTGAAGCACAAGACTTCGAAAAAGTTTGAGAAAAGGAAGTGATCGACTTCATATGGGATCAAATTGCATGTAGATTCGGGATACTTGAAAAAATAGTATGTGATAGTGGAAAATAGTTCATCGGTAGTAAAGTAACGAAATTCCTCGAAGATTACAAAATAAAGAGGAACTATCGACACCATATCACCCTAGTGGAAACGGACAGGCCGAATCAACGAATAAAACTATCATCCAAAACTTGAAGAAAAGGCTAAACGAAGCCAAAGGGAAGTGGAGAGAAAAGTTGCCCGAGGTTCTATGGGCATATCAGACAACATCAAAGTCTAATACCAGAGCAACTTCGTTTTCTTTAGTATCTTTAGTATATGGCTCCGAAGCCTTAATACTTGTCGAAGTCGGAGAGCCGAGCGCCGGGTTTCGACATACGACGGAAGAATCAAACTACGAGGCAATGAATACCAGCCTCGAATTGTTAGATGAAAGACAAGAAGTGGCACTTGTTCGAATGGACGCCCAAAAGCAACGAATCGAGAGGTATTACAATAGAAAAACCAATCTTCGACACTTCAAACTCAGGGACTTAGTCTTAAGAAAAATAACCATCAATATTCGAGACCCTAATGAAGGAAAACTCAGTCCTACCTGGGAAGGTCCCTATCAAATTCTCGACATAGTCGGGAAAGGATCTTACAAGAACAATGAACGGCGAGCCATTGTCGAATAACTGGAACATATCACTCCTCAAGCCGTACCATTGCTAAGGTATGGTTTTCTCCTTTTTCATTTACTCAAATATTCGAAACTAACTTATTGCAGGTATCCGATCCAAGAAATCTAGACCTCGATTTTAAAGTACGCGTTGCACTCTTTTTTTCTTAGACCGGTTTTTATCCCAAATGGGTTTCTATGGAGAGGTTTTTAACGAGTAAACAATCATGTGCTACCTGAGGATAATTCGACAGTATCCAAGGCTTCTTTACAATCAACCTCAAATACTGGGGGGCATCACCCTCATATGTATCAATAGGTCTCGACAAAAAGAATTTTGTAATGGGCCAAATGGTCGAATGAACCGTGTCCATATAGATTAGCCGAGTCCCGAGAACAAAACATGTACGCATGTATGAATAATGCAGAGAAGCACTCTCTTTTCTCGAACATCTCATGTTTGAAGTAGAATTTCTATTATACGAGTCATGTACTTACAATTCTAATCTATTGTGCAAAACCAACACTTGTGAAAAATGGCTCAGGGGCCAAGTGCAAGCAACCTCGAACACTCGGGGACTACCTACTCGAGCTATCTAAGTTCGAAAATATAAGACCTCAAAAGAGGCACCCCTCAATATATAGGCCAAGGCCATCACAAACGGGGACTAACATTTCGAAAAAGTTCGAAATGTTATCGGGAAAAAAGTCTAAGAGACATACCTGAAGGCTACGACCATGTTAAACGGCCGAAATAATGCTTCTCGGAGACGTCCGACTTTCGCCATAAACTAAAGGCCTTCAAATACTTTGAAAAATCGATTAAATAAGACTACCCTCGGCAAAGTAAATAAAAGGGCTTCGATAAAATCAGTCCTCAAATAATCTAAAGGCTTCGATAATATCAGCCTTCGAAAAAACATCAAGAGGTATCAAATTATCTTAACACAAACGAGTTAAGAAAAAATTGGGTTCCGATCGTTGAACCCTCAAAAAATCCAATGGGTACAAAAAACACATGCTAAGGCATAAAGAAATTTTCACTAAGTCTTTTAGCCGAAAAGGGGAAAATGATAGCCGTTTTTAGAGGCCGAATTGGCTCAACCTAAAGAGTCAAAGGGCCGATCAAAAAGAGCCTAAGCGCCGATATAAAAAGCCTAAGGGTCGATCTAATAAGACTAAGGGCCAATGCAGTTAGAGTTCAAGACCCCACTCTCACTCGATTCGAACCCGAGGGTTCAGTTATTCCGAGCTCAAAAAAATGTTAACTACAGCTCGAAGAGTCACCTAAAAGGGATATAACGGTGAGCTCGAAATACTTAAAAATCATTTGATGAAAACCTAAGGGTTCACTTTATCCTAAAACTCAAGATTCATTCGGACTTAGTTATAACTCGTCAGTTAATTCGATTGAGCCACCCCTGAGACAAGTTCTCGAATGAGTTTTGAACCCAGGGACTTTCCCTCGTAACTCGGGGACTTTCCCTCGTAAAAACAAAAATCCTAAGGGTTTATTTCGATCACGATTTGAACATAAAGCAATGAGAATTTTCCAACAAAGCAAATAAACATACAAAGGCATGAAAGAAGAACTTATGAAGGCATCAAAGGGAAATTTTCCATTATATCAAAAATTATATACAAGGGGCCGGTCAAATCCTTACAAAAAAAAAGAAAAGAAGTTATAACCTAAATGCGATCGGGGCTAGTCCCCTCGAGACCGGTCTCCTACCAAGCAGCTTATCCGGGGGTATCTTCTTCAGCAGGTCCATATCCATCTTCTCCACTTCCGGACCCGCCTCGACTGCCCTTTGCATCATCATCATCATCATCGAAAGGGACGAGCTGCCTGGCTTTGGTCCCGAGATCTTTGCTCGGGCAATCTCCTCGGAGAGTCAAAACCTCGAGCATGAATTTCCTTGAGGGTTTCCCTATGGGATTGGCACTTCGCCAAGTCACTGCGCCACTACTCTCGATTGGAGGCCTCCCTCAACTAAGTTTGGACAGCTACGTCATCAGCCCGATACATGGCTATAGACTTGTCCGCCATAACCTTGGTTTTTTAAATCTCAGCCTTGGCCTCGGTAAGCCTGGGTTCGAGTTCTTCAACCCTCTTGGCCTGAGCCGAACCATTTTCTTTAAGGACTTGGAGTTGGGCCTCCACCGAAAATAATTTGGCCAAAGCTGCTTCCTTTTTCAGCAGCAAGGCAGTCCATCCTAGATTTCCACCGATCACAGTCGGTCTTAACCTGATCGACCTCTGCCCGAAGTAGACCGATCTTCTCCACCTTCTGTTGCAGCTGAGATATCGAGGTGTTAGCTTCTACAGTGGAGTCGATTCCATACTGAATCAAAAGGGCGGTTACCTGCTTGTCCAACTCGGCCTCCTCTTCATGAGCCTTGGCCAGGTCTGCTTGAATGTCCTTTATGACCTCGTCCTTTTGGCCACAAAGAATCTTCAGAGCATTCCTCTCTTTTGAGACCCTTCGGAGATCGGCTTCGTACTGAGTAAGGTCATCTCAGAATTTGGAAGAAGCCTATACGAAGAAGAAGAACACAAGTTAGAAAGAATAATATTGGGAAAAAGGTGAAGAGGAATAACCAAAATGCAACAGGCACTTACCTTGGAAAAAAGTCGATGAGCTTCTGCCATGAGAAGAGAAACGTCAGTGATATTGGAGGCTTCATCGACCTCCACAAAGCAATCCTGGAAAGGATCGCCAGCGCTAGAGCCTCCGCCAATCTCAGGGGTCTTCAGCCTTTAGGCATCCTTTATTGCCTCTTCAGAGAAGACCGGCATTGAAGGCTTTTGACCTATTGTCATGGCCCGGAGATAATAGCTCGGGGCGCTCTGTCCATCCTCCTGGTTTCAGAACCGGCCCCACCCGGTGTAGAAGTTGATGATCGAGAAACCATCTTGACCTCAGGAAACTTGGAGCTCACCCCCAAACTCTTCATTGAAGCCTCCTCGGTACGAGGCTCGGTTATAGCAGGTGGAAACTCGGAATGCGAAACGACCTTGGCAGCCTTTCTTGGGCGAGCTATCAATGCCGAGGTTCCTTCTTCTTCTTCCTCATCCTTGTCCCTCAACGTATGGACCCCATCCGTCGAGATTCCGACTATTTTTATCCTCACCCTTCGAGGTTTGGGTTTGGAGACCTCGGATTGCAAGGAATTTTTCCTTTCCTTGTCCAGTTCCGACCTCGAAACCAGGGACTTAGCTTCGCCACCTTCGCTCGAAGGCCTCAGAATGACATCTTTGGTCAGACCTACATAAACAGAAGATTAGTAATGGAGAAAATGGTAATTGCTTCGGAATACGTAAGAAAAGACCTTACCATGGTTCTTGGCCTCCCACCTGCCTTTGGCCAAATACCTCCACACTCATTCAGTACGAGTTGAAGTGGAATCAAGATTGTGGATCCAGTGTTCGAAATCAGGCACTGCCTCGGGCATCCAAAAGGCAGCTACATGATTAAAGGGAAATGTTAGACAAGATCAAAAGAAACACAGAATCAAAAGAACAAAAGGTCACTTACGTTTGGCTCTCCACTCCTCAGGGAACGACATCTTATCTTTGGGTATTATATCACAGGTCGTCACATGTATGAATCAACTCATCCAACCACGATCTTTATCCACATCAATGTTCAAGAATAAGGCCTTTGTTTCTCGGCATTTGAGTCTAATTAACCCTCGATAGAGTCGAGGCCTGTACAGCTGAATAAGGTGGTCCAGTGTGAACTCCAACCCCCCAGCCTTATTGGAGTAGAAGCGCAACATGATCACTATACACCAAAGTGAGGGGTGGAGCTGACCGAGGGTAACCTCGTACCTCTTGCAGAAATCAAAAATCACAGGGTCAACGGAACCCAACTTGAAGGGGTAAGTGTAAACACTTAAGAACCCCTCCGCATGTGTGGTGATTCTCTCTTCAGGTGTAGGAATACGCACCACCACCTCTGGACCCCATTTGTAGTCCTTCTTCATAGCATTAATGTGGTCCTCGATAATTGAACACATGTACATCGACACTTGTTCGCATCGGCTCGGCACCGATGAGGGGTTATCAACTTTAAAATCAGTTCTAAGGACATGTGGGCCAGGTACGTATTCATGGAGGGCCGGTTCTACTGGCATTTTATCGCCGGCCGACTGGGAGGAGGAAGATGGAGCTTTCTCCTTTTGCGGCACTATTTTAGAGGTTTCGCCATTTATGTATATGAAGGGAATAGAAAGAAGATGTAAGACCGGTGGCTCCGGTGGAAGCAACGGTGGTTTAATGAGTGGCGATGAGAGAAAGACAAGAAGGATAACTCAAGAGTTTATGATCAAAGCAAAGTAAAGTTTGAATCTACTAAAGAGGTGATATTTATAGCTTTAAAACGACAGTTCGATGTTACTAGTGGCCGACCGACGACTGACATGCATTGATGGTTTTTTGGGAACCGAACCGATGTGATGTTTCGGTCACATCCGTCGCTTATGTCATGGAGACAACGTCATGATCGAGGTATCAAATACTCGAGGCTCAAATTGTTTTTTATCATTTCATTCTAAGAAACACGGGGACTATCTATATACGATTAAAATCAACCACACCCGATTTTACGAGCTCGAGGGTATGCCTCGAGAGTGAGTCAGTGTCGAGGCAAGGTCGGACTTGAAGAACACGAAGGATGAGGGATCGAGATTAGACTAAATCGACACCGAAGTAACAGAATCATGAGATATCCGCAATCGACCACCAATCTCGGCGAGAATCTCAGAACTAACAGAGCCATTAACGGTTATTGATATCAATCATGTATTTTACTTCCGAAATTATAGTTATACATTACTTAGGACTCCTCTACTATATAAATAGGAACCCTATTCATTTGTAACATCATCATCATACAATTATTACTTACGCAACTACTGAGAAATACAAAACACTCTGCTCTTTTACTCGCTCTTCACTCTTTACTGTTCTTATTTTCCATTCCGTTCATATTGTTCTTATCAGTCTTGTGGTACTTAACGTTCGATCTTGACACTATTCCAAGCCAAGGTCGATAATTTGCAAACGACACTGGTTTGATCTATTATAATCATTTAATTCCCTTATTTATTTAGCTATTTATCAATTGGCATTAAATTATATCACGTATCCTTATAACCACTTTACAAGTGTACTATTACGAGGCGCCTTCTTGAGATTCCTTGGAAGGGCGACGTAAGGCTAAGCAACTGATGTTAGTGCAGCTAATGTCCGCCAACCGAGGTCCCATCCGTACGCTAGACGAGATTGTAAGTGTCGTACGGGAAAACCGATGTCAAGAACAATTGAGAGAACAATAAAGAGAATTGAAAGAAAGATTGATTGCATAAATGAAAGCTATTACAAAATAAGGCAACGCGGTGTCGAGGGGGAGAGACACCAGTACGGAGAATTGCTTGCTAGAAAGTTTTGATTGCTTGATCCTCCCTAATAATACTTAAAAAATTAAACCAAAGCTACATGACTTGACCTAACTAAGCTAGAGGAACATAATGAAAATACATGGAATAAAACTACTCTATATTTACAATGAAAAGGACTCAGTTTCCTACAAGGTAGAAATAGGTCCGTTGTCAGCAACTTTGTCTTTGGCATCACGATCTGGCACGCGGCATTGTCTGCACACGACGCTGTTGTCAGTTGCTTGCGGTTGGGCGCTAGCGAGGGATATTGGTGGGGTGACAGAGGCACCTGCGCGCTTGTCACTTGGCACAGCCAAGACCACGGGTTCGTTCGTGGCGCTAGGCGTTGGGAGGCTTGTCGGGATTCCACGGGGCGCGTCCAAGGGGTCATGGGGAATGGATGGAAAGATGCCCATGACATTCTCCCCCACCTGAGTTGGTGACGTCCTCGGCGCCTTACTTGCAAAATAATCTTCAATTAGGCTCTTATAGGCTTTGATGTTTGTTCCCCTCTCCCAAGTATTCTCCTCTGCATCACACCCTTGCCATTTCACCAAGAACTCTTGGTGATCATTCCTTGAGGCATGAAAAACCCCATCATCAGTAATAGCTTCGGCACGCCTTTTCCCGGTTGAGTTGGGGCCTCGAATACTGGGTATTGTGAGTTGGCTCCGTGAAGGATCCTCCGTGTCTTCCCGAAAAGGTTTCAGAAGGCTGACATAGAAGACGGGGTGGATTTTCCACCAAGCTGGGGTATTCACCCGGTATGCAACTTTACCAATGCATCTTTAAATGGACAAAGGTCCAATATATTTTTGCAATAGGCGAGGGTCATGGACCCCTGCAAACAAGTACCGCTTTGGGCTTTTGACCATCACTTTGTCTCCTACTTGGTATTCAACAAAGCGACGATTCTGATCAGCATGCCTCTTCATCCGCTTTTGGGCTTTAACAAGAGAGCTCCGCACTATCTCCAAATTTCGCTTCCATTCTTTTGAGAAGCTAGCAGCACGAGGAGATTTTGACATGTGTGGTGCATTCACGGTGTGTGGGAGTAGTGGTTGTTGTCCGGTAACAATTTCAAAAGCTCTTTTATTTGTACTAGAGCTCTTTGAAACACAGTTGAGCAGCATCTAGAAGCTTCACCCAATTCTTTTGCGATCCAGTAACAAAGTGGCGGAGATATTCCTCCAACATACCATTGAACCGCTCCGTCTGGCTATCAGATTGCGGATGAAATCTTGAGCTATGACTCAATTTTGACCCAAGACACTTAAATAGTTGGGTCCAAAAGTTGCTAGTGAATCGCGATCACTAACGATGTCTTTGGGCATGCCCCAATATTTGACGACATGAGAGAAAAAGAGTCGAGTTGTATCTTCTGCTGATATATATTGAGGTGCTGTAATAAAGGTGGCATACTTGGAAAACCGATCCACCACAACCAAGATAGTTGTGAGATCTCCGACCTTGGGCAATCCTGTGATTAAATCTAGAGACACGCTTTCCAAGGTCTCTTTGGGACAGCTAGTGGTTCCAAGAGCCCCGCTTGTGTCAAGTGGTCAGACTTGTCTTTCTGGAAAACTAGACAAGTCCTCACATACTGAGCGAAGTCGTCGGCCATCTGAGGCCAATAATATGCGCGGCGAAGTAATGCCATGGTGCGTTCTTCGCCGTGATGGCCGGCCCACAGAGTGTTGTGACATTCCGCCAGAAGGCTTCTTCTCAGATCTCCTCCTTTAGGAACATATAGTCGGTTCCCTTTTACCTTCAGGAACCCATCCTCCATGTAGAATTGGCGAGTTTTGCCCTGTCCTACTAGATCAACCAAATACTGTGCAGCAAAATCCTTGATGAGTAGATCCTGTATCTGGTCTTTTATGGTGGTAGCTACTTCATCCCCCTTAATGTGGCGAGTAGGAACATTGACGCTAAGCCAGCTCTCCGACTGAGCGCATCAGCAACATGATTAGTCTTCCCACTTCGGTACTCCAGGTTGAAGTGAAATTCTGCTAGGAGTTCCTGGCATTGGGCCTGTCGGCCATTCAACTTTGGTTGGGTCATGAAATGACTAACAACTGTGTTGTCTGTCTTGACCACGAACGGGGATCCCAACAGATAATGCCTCCAAAGGCGTAAGCAGTGAACAACAACCAGTAGTTCTTTCTCACGGGCGGCATAGCGCCGCTCTGAATCCTTCAGCTTCCGGCTCTCGTATGCTAAGGGATGCCCGTCTTGTAGCAAGACCCCACCAAGAGCATAGTCAGAAGCATATGTTTGTACCTCGAATGGCTTGGCCAAATCAGGAAGTGCCAAGACGAGGCTACTAGACATAGCCGCTTATAATGTGTTGAAGGCCTCCGCTAGTCTAGGACCCCAATCCCAAGGCGTGACCTTCTTGAAGACTTCTGTCAATGGCACTACGATAAGGGAGTAATTCTTCACAAATCACCGGTAGAAATTGCATAGGCCAAGGAATGCCCTCAAAGCATGGATATCTTTGGGTGGCGGCCAATCTGTGATGGCTTCGATCTTTTGCTGGTCCATATTGATCCGCCCTTCCTCAATGACATGTCCGAGAAAGTCAATATGTTTTTGAGAAAAGGAGCACTTGGATAGATCTGCGTATAATTCATGCTCCCGCAGCCAGGCTAACACCTTCCGCATATGCACCAGGTGTTCTTCTAGTGTTTGGCTATAAACCACAATGTCATCCATATAGACCACCACAAATTCGTCAAAATACTCTCGGAAGACTTGGTTCATCATGGTGCAAAATGTAGCTGGAGCATTAGTCAAGCCGAACATCATAACTAGGAAGTCGAACACCCCATATCTTGTCACACATGTTGTCTTGTGCTCATTGCCCTCAGCAATCCGGACTTGCCAATACCCTGTCTTCAGGTCAATTTTCGTGAACACCATTGCACTCCCCAATCTATCGAACAAGTCTACCATGAGCAGAATAGGATACTTGTTCTTCACAGTGATTTTATTTAAAGCCCGATAATCCACATAGAGTGGTAGACTACCATCATGTTTATTTTGGAAAAGCACAGGATATGGGGACTTGGAGGGTACAATGATTCCTATGTCTAGCATCTCCGTCAATTGTCTCCGAAGCTCGGTGAGTTCGGGTCTTGACATTCTATAAGGTGCCCGGGCAGGTGACTTCGCACCCGGCACTAACTCAATCTCATGGTCCACAGTGCGCCTAGGCGGAAGTCGCTTTGGCATCTCCTGTGGCATGACGTCTTCAAATTCCAGTGGTAGCTCCTTTACGGGTGTAGGAATGGGACCCGATGAGTGTTCTACCTCTTCAATGCATAGGGTATCCAGGAACGTAGGTTCATGTCTTTTGACTCCCTTCTTCAGCTGCAAGGCCGAGATGTTCTCAGCGGCCATTTTCATGGGCATGCATGGGATAATGCAAATCTTGACCCCATTTTCTCCCAACATCAAAAGCATGTCCGCATATGGTACGGGCATGGTGTTGGTTTGCCTCAAGAATTCCAGCCCAACTATCAACTCGAAGTCATCTATGATCACGACGCGCAAGTTGAACTTTACTTCATAAGGACCCATCTTCACTGGTACTTCTTTGGCTATTCCACCCACTGGCTGAGGAGGTGAGTTGATAGCCTTGACATGACCTATTCCCTTTCCTATAGCTATGCCAAGGCGCTCCACCTTCGTTGAGGCCAAGTAGTTGTGGGTAGCACCTGTATCTATCATCGCCCTAATGGGCTTGCCATTTACCTTCAGTTCAACGAACATCAAGGTCCTCTCTTGTTTAGGAGGAGTCCCTTTATTCGTCTTCTTTTTTCCTTTTTTTGGGATTGGGCAGGGGTCCTTCTTCTTATGGATACCAGCACTGGTTCCCGCTAATGCCTAAAAAATAAAACCCACAATTGCATTGAAGGCACCGAATGGTTCAGTCTGCTCCGCATCGTCTTCTTCATCATCCGTCCCATCATCATAAGCTTGATGGAAGTTCATCTGTGCATGTGGCATTCATTATTCCAATGTGGCCCGCCGCAATGACGGCATCCTGAGGGAGGCTTTCTCCCCCGATCATTGTTGCTGCCTGAAAAAGGAGCCTTAGCTTTGGGTGCACTCTGATCTCCCCCACTTCTGCTAGGGTCACCACTGTTAGGATGGCCTCCTTTGTATCCCGCTCGGACAGGCAGTTGAGGCCTATCCTTCCGAGTTTCCACTTGATAGTCCCCAAGGCATTCCGCTGCTTGGATCGCCTTGGGTAGGGTATCTACCCGTTCTCTTTTCAGATCCATAAGGGCATAAGGTTTCAACCCTTCCAGGAATGTGAAGAGCTTGTCTTTGTCCCCCATGACACGGATGTTCAGCATTAGCGCGGAGAATTCTCGCATGTAGTCCCGCACTGATCTGGTATGTCGGAGCTCCCGTAGTTTTCTCCTTGCATTGTACTCAACATTCTCGGGGAAGAACTGTAGGCGTATGGCTGCTTTCAGTTCTTCCCATGTCTCCAAAGCATCTTCACCGACCCTGATGGCTTCGTACTTCACTAGCCACTAGAGCTTAGCATCACCTTGAAGATACATGGCAGTAGTTGCTACCTTCTTGGCTTCTTCTAGGCCTCCTACGGCATCGAAGTACTGCTCGATGTCGAAGATGAAATTCTCCACTTCTTTAGCATTCCGAGCTCCACTGAATGGCTTTAGCTCAGGAATTTTCAGTTTTTGTGCCATGGGGGCGAGGTTCACAGCACCCCCGATTTGATTTTCACCTCCTCGAAGCAAGCTTTGTAGAGCACATTAACAACATTGAGCTTGCCTGTCAAGTTGTCTATAGTTTGCTGCATGGCAGTCACCCTGTATGCCTCAGTGCAACTGATGTCCGCCAACTGAGGTCCCCTCCGTACGTTAGACGAGATTGTTAGTGCCGTACGGGAAAATCGATGTCAAGAACACTAAAGAAAATTGAAGAAAGCTTGATTGCATAAATGAAATCTATTACAAAAGAAGGCAACGCGGTGCCGAGGGGGAGAGATATCAGTACAGAGAATTGCTTGCTAGAAAGTTTTGATTGCTTGATCCCCTCCTAATAATGTTTAAAAAAAATAAACCAAAGCTACATGCCTTGACCTAACTAAGCTAGAGGAACATAATGAAAGTACATCGAATAAAACTACTCTATATTTACAATGAAAAAGACTTAGTTTCCTACAAGGTAGAAACAGGTCCGTTGTCAGTAACTTTGTCTTTGGCATCACGATCTGCGGGTGGCATTGTCTGTGCGCGCGGTATTGTTGGCAGCTGCTTGCGGCTGGGCGCTAGCGAGAGATATCGTGGGGTGACAGAGGCACCTGTGCTCTTGACACTTGGCGTAGCCAAGACCAAGGGGTCGTCCATGGCGCTAGGCGTTGGGAGGCAAGCCATGACGCCACGGGGCGCGTCCAAGGGGTCATGGGACATGGCTGGAAAATCGCCCATGACAGTAATTATTACTCGTATTTCAAGGTAAATAATACCTAATACAATATGAACAATCGAAAGAGTGAAATTGTTAGGTCGGGCAAGGCCAGAACAGGCTCCTCCGTGATGGCAGCTTTAAGACCCTCAAAGGCGTCTTGACATAAACCAGTCCACTCCCAAGAGTGGTCTTTCTTCAATAAATCAGTGAGCGGGGCAGCAGTTTTGGAATAACCCAAAATAAACCGCCGATAATAATTGGCAAGGCCAAGAAAGGATCGTAACTCCGTTACCTTGGTTGGGGCCTCCCAATCTCTGATGGCAGCAACCTTGTTGCTCTCCATACGTATCTGCCCTTGACTGATGGTATGCCCCAGAAATTGAACGTGGGGCTGAGCAAACGAGCATTTCTCCCTCTTTACAAACAGATTGTTTTCCCTAAGAACCTGGAAAACTTTGCGGAGGTGGCCAAGATGCTCCTCCATGCAACTGCTGTATATCACAATGTCATCTAGGTAGATGACGACGAACTGGTCCAAGTAAGGGTGGAACAGTTTATTCATCAACGTACAGAAAGTGGCAGGTGCATTGGTTAAGCCGAACGGCATAACCATCCACTCGAAGGCTCCATAGCGGGTAACACAAGTAGTTTTTGGTTCGTCCCCCTCGGCTATGCGAACCTGGTAGTATCCCTTCCTCAGGTCCATCTTGGTGAACACCTTGGCCTGGCCAAGACGGTCAAATAAATCTGCAATTAAGGGAATGGGATACTTGTTCTTTACCGTCACTTTGTTGAGTGCCCGGTAGTCAATGCACAGCCTCAAAGACCCGTCTTGCTTTTTCTGGAATAAGACTGGAGCGCCGAATGGGGCCTTTGAGGGCCGAACATGACCTGCTTCTAGCAGCTCCTTCAGTTGCCTCCTCAATTCTTCCAACTCTGGGGGTGCCATGCGGTACGGACCCATGGCAGGTGGCTTGGCTCCCGGAACCAGCTCGATCTGGTGATCAACTTCCCGACGGGGTGGCAACTGTTTGGGGAGTTCTTCTGGAATTACATCCCTGTTCTCATTGAGAACTTGCTGCACACATGGGGGCAGGACTTCATTGGTCCTGAATGGTTCTCTGATTTCTGTCACAGCAGCAAGAAATGTGGCCTCTCCCCTTTTGAAGCCCTTGATAATCTGCATTGCGGACAGTTGGCCCACGACTTGTGGCACTCGAATGGTTGGCACCACACAAGGACCCCTTGGATCCCAAATGTAAATCTGGTTTAGCCCCGGGGAAATGAAGGCCATGACTTCGTCCCAATAATCTAGGCCAAGCACAATGTCAAACACATCCATGGGGGCGACAAAGAAGTTGACGCACCCCTGCCAAGCGCCCACGTTGAGCTGCACATTACGGGCAATTCCGTTGACATTTGTAAGGTTGGCATTGACTGTTTTTAGTAACGAGTTGCTGGGACTAAACACAAGGCCAAGTGATTTAGCCTTTGCCTCGGTCACAAAGTTGTGCGTTGCCCCAGTGTCCACCATTATGCGGACGGCCTGTCCGTTCAATTTGGCATTTATGAACAGGGAGCCCTTTTCCCTCGATCTGGGCTCTTTGCCCATCACAACACCATGTAGATTTTGACCCATTTGAGCAAGGTCAGGCTTGTCTTCAATGACCTGTTTTAAGGCAGGCTCCTTTGTCAGCAAAGCTCCAAGCATCATGTGGCCAAGATGAGCCACATCACGCCTCTCTGCAGCAGCATTATCACCAAGAGGGGCAGCACCTTGTGCAGCACCTTCCGCTTGCCTCCGCTCTGCAGCTATTAAGGCACCAAGCTTGCCTAAGGATGGACAGTCCTTGTAGTTGTGGTTGGGGTCCTTGCAAAGATAGCAGCCATTGCGAGGACCATTTGCCTTCTTCTTCTTCTCATTGTACCTATCCCGCCAGTGAGAACGGTGCTCCTCCCTTTTGAAATCACGACCCGTATTGGCAGCAGCAGCTTGCTTGCCTTTGTAGGCCCGATCTCCTCCTGGCTTGGTTGGTTTGCTCCGAGTGTCCTTAGCTCTTGTGGATTCTGCCCTGTAATCTGTCAGGGATTCAGCAATGGCTATTGCTTCATCCACGTCTTTGACTTGACGCCGCTGTAATTCTTGTTTGGCCCAGTTTTGAAGGCCATCCATGAAGTAAAACAGCAAGTCATCGCTGGACATGTTAGGAATCTGCAGAATCAGCTTTGTGAATTCCTTCACATACTCCCGAATGGAAGTGGTTTGTTTGAGTTCCCTCAACCTCCGGCGAGCCTCATTAACGACGTTTTGGGGATAAAACTGTCGTTTTAGCTCAGTTTTGAACTGCTCCCAGTTCTGGATGGAACAAGTGCCCCTTTCGATGTCGGCTTTCTTTCGCCGCCACCAAAGCATGGCGGTGTCGGCCAAGTACATAGTTGCTGCCCGGATTTTGGCAGCCTCATCTACGAGGTCCAGATGCTCAAAGTAGTCCTCCATCTTCCAGATGAAGTTCTCAACGTCTTGAGCACTCCTCTCGCCCCTAAACTCTTTGGGTTTAGGGCCCTCAATTTTCGTTTCACGAACTAATACCTGTCCGGCGCCACCGGTCAGTTTAGCTGCCTCTAATTGTCGTTTGAGAGTCTCAATCTCTCCATGCAACGCCGAAACAGCCTCGGTCAGCTTGAGCTCCAGGTTTGTCAGACCGTCCCTGTGCTCCTCGGTCAGCATATCTACTGCTTCCTTGACGTCCCCAATTTCCTCCATGGCAGTGGACTCAAGCGAAGCGAAGTTGCCTTCAACAACTTCTATGCGATGATTTAAGGCGGCCAAGCCAGCCTCTGTTGGATCTATGTGGGTGTCTAGACGGCCTGAAGTAGACGCGCCTAGGTTCTTGCCAAGGCAAACCTCTTGTGGGGGTGGCTCATGAAATGCACCCTCACCTGTTGTGTCTAAGGCAGGATCTCGAACCTTGCTGGTTCCCCTCTTCTTTTGTCTATGTCTTTTGGTTGGTGATTCCTCCCTACCACGAGTGTTGCCCAGACCAGCATCTCCTCCGTCGTTTGCCATGTTAAGTAGCCAAGGCTCTGATACCAATTGTCACGGGATTAATTTCAACAAC
>ML402157.1:0-14300 GCA_005239525.1 Nicotiana knightiana | reverse complement strand
TGTGTAGGAGACTTCTATTCCAACCGGGAAACACTTAAACTCGTCAAAACTCGGAATTAGCCGTAATAGGGACCTGGCGTTTGGGCCCTGGCGCCTGGCTAACGCCAGGCTAAGGCTGGCATTTCAGCTCTAACGCCTGGCTAACGCCAGGCAGGGTCAGGCGTTTGGGCTCTGGCGCCCGGCTATAGCCCGGTGCACTCCTCCTCGCCTCTTGAGCGTATTTTCGATGTATTTGCATCCATTTAGCTCGGTTTCCATCTCCAATTCACCTACACATGAAATAGACTCTATTATGCACATAAAAAGTTTATTTTTATCATTAACGCACATAAAATGTAGGGCATATAACAGATTAAACCATGAACTCTAGACTCGCATCAACCTCCTTAAAAGAGTTTTCACATGTTGAAACCCGATTTCGCGAGAAAAAGGGGCACGACAGGGTCATTACAGTCAGGTGCGTTTTTACCGAGTCCTCTTCAAGGTCAGGTATGATATGATGATGATGATGATGATTCTCATAGAGGCATATGTTTTTAAAAGTGTATGTATACATGTATCATGCATTTCATGTCAGTATCCCTCAAAGCCACTTAGATGCTACAGGTTGTATCTCCTCTATGTGTCTTTACATTAATATTCTTATTTATACTTTCCTGCCTTACATACTTGATACTTTATTCATACTAACGTCCTTTTTACTTTTGGACGCTGTGTTTCATGCCCGCACGTCCCGATAGACAGGTTGACAGTTTTCCTAGTAGGCTATCAGCTCAGCGGAAGGTGTTGGAGCACTCCACTTTCTCTGGAGTTGCCTATTTGGTCAGTATGCTTTGGACATATATTGATTGGTATGGTGGGGACCTGTCCCGGCATTTACGTTGTTTATGTACTTTCAGAGAATTGTAGACATATATAATGCATATGGATACTTATATGGCCTTGTCGGCTATGTTTTGAGTGTACAAATGATCATGTTGACTTTATAGGCCCGTCTGTCACATGTATAAGTTTGTATATCATATTGGGTTGTCCTATATTGAGTATTACCTTATGTTTTATTCTAGTTATCTCATGATGGCTTTTCAGGCTCATTTACCCATGATAGTACGATAAAAAAGATATGTTATGTTAGTACTCGATTGAGTAAGGCACTGGGTGCCTGTTGTGGCCCTTCGGTTTGGGTCGTAACAAAATAACCACAGATCACACCCCTTTTAGGATGACTCACACATTTGTATTTACTAAAATGCCATTCATTGAAATATATTATTATTTAATGCTATCCCCTTCTTTTGGTCATTGAATATTGTTAGTGATGTCAACATTTATTGCCATTTGGATAATATAGATATTATCTTATTGCAAAGTCAGTTAATGTATCTTTTAGATATTAATATTGGCTAAGATTGATTCTATTTTATAAAATCTAATTGGTTAAGTCCGGATCAAAATTTTGAAGTCAAACAGTTTGGCGCCGTTTGTGGGGACTTCTTAGCTAATCTTTTGTTTTCCATTAGATCTACAACTCACGTGATTTCCTAACCTAACAAACCACAAAGTCTTTTTTTCCTTCTCTGCATGTATAGAAATTTACATGGCTGGTAACCAAGGAGAAAAAACTAAGGTGATAGGTGAAATCCCTGACAACCTCATGAACGCTATCAATAAGAGTTGTGAAACGCTGGCGATGACGTGACACCCACTGCCTCCCTCAGGCGCGAGAGGTCGCATCCCCCCATTGTATCACAACAAAACCAAATGGAAAAGGGGCCTCTACGTCCACAGGATAAAGGATACCACCGTCCATGCAAAAGCTCCTCGAAGCGTGGTTGACCGATACATTAGTAAGCATGCTCAACAAACAGGCACCATGAACGACCATAGAGACCGCGAAAGCCCATACGGTACAGGAAGGAGACGAACAGGGTGATCAACCATACCCTCCAACTCTAGGTTTAACTCACGATTTTATTAATATTGTAGGTGATGGTGTCCTTGCCGTTGTTCTAAAGAGAATGGAAGAAATGGAGAATGAGAACAAAACGCTTAGAGACCAAATGCAAGAACACCAAGAATGAAATGGTAAGATACCGGGTGCCCCTAAGCTACTGCCAAAAAGGGACGGCGATAGGTTCGTAGAAAAGCCGTATAGCAAAGAAGCAGCCCCACATGCCAAACCAATGATATTCAAAAAGCCATCGTATCTCAGGATATATGATGGAACAACCGACCCCGAAAATCATGTGACTCATTACGTCACCGCCGTGAATGGAAACGACCTCATCAAGGAACAAGTGTCCTCCATTTTGCTGAAGAAATTTGGCAAAACCCTCACTAGAGGGATATTAACATGGTATTCACAGCTACCGACCCGCTCCATAGAAACCTTCGAAGAAATGGCTGATAAGTTCGTGATGGCGCATGTTGGGGCCAAGAAAGCCGAAACAAGAATAAATGACATATTCGCTATCAAGAAATCCTTGGGAGAGGGACTAAGGGACTTCCTCACCCGATTCAACAGG
Organism: Nicotiana knightiana; assembly: GCA_005239525.1. NCBI lineage: Eukaryota > Viridiplantae > Streptophyta > Magnoliopsida > Solanales > Solanaceae > Nicotiana > Nicotiana knightiana. The sequence continues at coordinate 11,775 of ML402157.1, read as the reverse complement.
GTAAGGATGACCTTGACAAATGTATCTGAAGGGATGGCAGCCGCAGCCTTTCAGAATGGGTTGAGCAGAGAGGGTTCAAGAGCGACCAAAAATTTGTTGAGCCGCTTGATGAAGTACCCTGCAACCACTTGGGACGAAATCTATCATGCTTATTGTGCCAAAGTCCGGGCAGATGATGATGACATCAATGGGCCAACCCGATGGCTCATCTCGTACAAGACGAATCTAGGAGAGAAAGAAGAGATAACATGAGAAGGTATCACCCAATCTCAAAGCCGAACAGAGAACGACATCAACCTTACATATGGATCCCCGTCCCTCCTTCCTCCCGCTATGATGAGGGTCCATTTAGGCCGAGAATTGGGACTCACAAGAACGAGAGAGGTATGCCCCTTATTATCTTCTCATAAATTTTGTGTTTCACCTACAGAAATAGTGTACGCCCTGGAAATACGCGAAACAAAGGTGAAGTGGCCACCAAAGATGAGGTCCAACCCAAGTACTAGAAAATCTGACGCCCTTTGCAAATTCCACCATGAACGCGGGCACAAAACAGAAGATTGCATCTCCCTAAGGCAAGAGATTATGAACATATTGTTGCAAGGACACCTCAAAGAGCTTTTGAGCGATAAGGGAAGGAACACCTTCGCCAGGGGTCGAGAACGTCAAGGCCCGCCAAAGCCACCCTTTTTGACATGCACCATCAATATGATTATTAGTGGCAACGATGATGCCTCCATCAATGGTATCAAGTTCACCGCCACTCACAAGCTCAAAATATCGATCACCCACGAATAGTGTGATGGACTCGAAGAAAGCATCATCTTCGACGAGCCAAATGTCGATGGTTTGACTTTCCCTTACAAATATACTCTTAGCATTACCTTACGACTTTCAGATACTCATGTTAAGCGGAGTGGAGCATGCATTGTCCATCCCCGATTCCTCGCCCAGATGAGACTCGAGGACAGGATAGTGCCACGCTCCATCACACTAACCAGTTTTAACAATGCAGTTGAATGGACCTCGGAAGAAATTACACTCCTTGTCCTCATCGGCAGCATAACTCTTGAGACAACGTTCCACATCATGGACTAGGCCACCGCATACAATGCCATAGTAGGACGACCATGGACACATTCCATGAGAGTCGTCTCCTCCAGCTTATAACAAGTGATCAAGTTCCCAATACCTTGGGGAATATTCAGCATACACGGGAACAACGCATATCCTGGGAATGCTACCGCATCGCCATGGATGGCTCGATGACCTAACAAAATAAAGATAAGGAAAAATAAGCATAGCAATCAACAAGGTCGAGGTCAACACAAGAAGAGACCAGGGACGTCATAACGGACCCCAAAATTATCTAAGTCGCGGACTCAACTATATAGGACCTCGACCCCATTCAATTAGATCCCAGCGACCATGGAAAACAGGCCTACATCGGATGCAAACTCCGAGAACCAGGTAAATTTAGTCAATTTTTTAATAACTAACACAGATTTGTTCACCTTCAATCATGCAGATATATCGGGCATCCCCAAGGAGATCGCCACACACAAGTTGAATGTCAACCCATTATATCCCCTAGTATGGCAGGTCAGATGAAAGTTCAACCCCACCATCAATGATGACATCCATGAGAAGGTAGAAAATCTATTAGAAAATGGCTTCATTAGGGAGTCGAAATAATCCAAGTGGATAGCCAACATGGTGATGGTCAAAAAGAAAAGCGGGAAATAGAGGATGTATGTAGACTTCACATACTTAGACAAATCATGCCCAAAAGATTCATTGTCGTTGCCACACATCAACCAACTCATCGATGCAACGGTCGGGCACGAGCTATTGAGTTTCCTGGACGCATACTTGGGCTATAACCAGATACTCATGGAAGAAGAGGACCAAGAGAAGACCACGTTCATCAGCCACAAACTTCATCGCTGACTTCAGCCCAAGGATAAGGCCTGAGGTCGAGAAGGAAGCCACTTAAGCTTCTCTTCAAACACAAGACCTTTGGGCCCTATAAATCGACGGTGCATCCAATGCTTTTGGATCCATAATAGGACTTGTAATAAAGTTCCTTACCGGCGAAGTAATTTTCCACTCCATGAGATGCCCGGATATGACTAACAACGAGTCCGAGTATGAGGCTGTAATTGTAGGGTTGAGACTAGCACTCAAATATGGGGTGAGGCGGTTAAAACTTCATTGTGATTCAACACTCGTAGTCAACCAAGTCACAAGGACTTCTCTAATCAAAGAATAAAGGTTGAAAAAACATCAAATTGAGATCTGTAAGATGCTGTCCAATTTCGACGAATGCTAGATCGACCAGATCCCGCGAGCCTAGAATGTCGAAGCAGACGACCTCTCCAAATTGGGCGCAACCACCAAAAGCATCACAACGGGGGATAAAAGTGTAGTCCGGCTCCTCAACTAGCCCTAATTTTATGCCATGTGGCAGCCCATAAGTTCCCCTATAATTCCACCTAATCTCATAAACCAAAGAGTCACCATTTCCCAAGCCTTTTGCTGCTACGTTGGGAGGCTTATCAAGCCTATCCAAACATTTTAACTACTTATCCACCCCAATAATTTGATGACTAAGCCTCTAAAACTCCCTAATCTTGCCACCTAGCTCCAAGAATTTCCTAGTCAATATTGAATTCCCTACTTGTTGCCACCTCAATCCTTATAAAGTTGATTAGTCATGAGTCCCCCTTATCCTCATGATTCCATGTGGATTCATACAAATGATACTTATCCACTTATAACTAATTCCATATTCCATGACTTTATACCAACATTTATTCACACAATAATTTTTAAGTCTCGATTCACTTAAATACTAATATATTTCATATAGCTTTCTATCATGGTCATGTGGTATAGCACTAGTCCACAAATACAGGGTATTATAGCTTGGACCATATTTTATCCCAAAATATCAAACATCAACGAAACTCGCTTTCTTCATTTTGTTTACCCTTTGACCTTCACAACACTTACTTATCACTTATTATAAATAGCATAAGTAGTTATAACCTCAAAAATAATCTTGTCCTTGAACTTATGTTGATTATCTTACAACAATCACAACGTACAAAATTACGGGATTTAACACTCGGGGTGCTCCAGTGCGGCCCTACTTCAGTGCCATTCCCAGAGGGTTCCTACCAGCCGCCAGCTATTCAGGGTTCCTCCAGTAGGTATTCAGGCCATCAGGGTCAGAATTCAGGTCTGCAGTCCTCCATTCCGAGGGGTTGTTACGAGTGGGGGGATCCTGGCTACATGAAGAGGTTTTGTCCCAAACGTTGGGCAAGGCAGTACAATAGGGTCATTAGCCTATGATTTCAGCACCAGCTTCCGCACCAGTTTTTCGGCCGCCTAGAGGAGGAGGGCAGGTGGGTAGGGGTCGTCCTAGAGGTGGAGGTCAGACCGGTGGAGGCCAGGAGGGTGGCACTCCTTCTAGATTCTATGTTTTTTTTGCCCAACCGGATGCAGTGGCCTCAGGTATATATGTCTGTGGTGGGGATGCTTCGGTATTATTTGATCCACGGTCTACATATTCATATGTCTCTCTATTTTCTCATTTCCTAGGAGTTTCTTGTGAGTCCCTGGGTGCTCCGCTTTATGTCTCCACTACTGCGGCCGATCTGTTGTTGTGGATCGAGTCTATCGGTCCTGTATTAGTATATTTTGTGGTTATGCGACTAGAGCGGATCTTCTGTTGCTTAATATGACTGACTTTGAGGTCATCATGGGCATGGACTGTTTGTCTCCATATCACACCATCCTTGATTGCCATGCCAAGATTGTTACCTTGGCGATGCCAGAGTTTCCTAAGATTAAAGTGGAAGGATCATCTGCCAGCACACCTAGTCGGATTATTTCTTTCATGAAGGCTCGACACATGGTCGGGAAGGGGTATCTGGCTTATCTAGCTTATGTTCGAGATACTACTACAGAGACTCCGACGATTGATTCATTACCCATAGTCCAGGAGTTCTCAGAATATGTTTCTTGCTGATCTCCCGGCATGCCGCCAGATCGTGATATCGGTTCCTGCATTGATTTGGCTCCAGGCACCCAGCCTATATCTATCCCACCATATCGTATGGCTCCGAAAGAGTTGAAAGAGTTGAAGGAACAACTTGAGGAGTTTCTAGCAAAGGGGTTTGTCAGATCGAGTGTATCACTGTGGGGTGCACCGATGTTATTCGTGAAGAAGGAAGATAGGACTATGAGGATGTGCATTGATTACCGCCATTTGAACAAAGTCACCATTAAGAACAAGTACCCGGTACCACGTATTGATGATTTTTTTGACCAGTTATAGGGTGTCAGGGTGTTCTGTAAGATCGACTTCAGATCGGGGTACCATGAGTTGAAGATTCTAGATTCAGATGTTCCGAAGACCACTTTCCGGAATAGATATGGCCATTATGAGTTTCTAGTGATGTCTTTCGGTTTGACTAACACCCCAGCAGAGTTCATGGATTTGATGAACAGGGTGTTTAGGCCATATATTGATTCGTTTGTCATTGTCTTCATTGATGACATTTTGATCTACTTGCACAGCGTGGAGGAGCACGAACGGCATTTAAGAGTGGAGCTTCAGACCTTGCGGGAACAAAAGTTATATGATAAGTTCTCCAAGTGTGAGTTTTGGATAGATTCTGTAGCATTATTGGGACATGTTGTATCAAGCGAGGTTATTAAGGTTGATCCCAGGAAGATTGAGGCAATTCATAGTTGGCCTCGTCCTACCACAGCGGCTGAGAGTAGGAGCTTCTTGGGGTTAGCAGGTTATTATCGTCAATTCGTAGAGGGCTTCTCATCTATTGAAAACACCTTTGACTAGGTTGACCTAGAAGGGTGCTCTGTTTTGATGGTCCTATGATTGTGATGTGAGACTTCAGAAGCTCTAGACTGCATTGACTTTAGCACCGATGTTAGTGTTTCCTTCAGGTTCAAGGATGTATACTATGTATTGTGACTCTTCACGCGTTGGTTTGGGATGTGTATTGATGTAGGAGGGGCGAGTTATTGCATATGCTTCGCATCAACTGAATCCCCATGAGAAGAATTACCCTATGCATAATTTGGAGTTAGCTGCGATTGTTCATACTCTTAAGATCTGGAGGAATATCTTTATGCGGTGTCTTGTAAGGTGTACATCGACCATCGCATCTTGCGGCATTTGTTCAAGAAAAAGGATCTCAATTTGAGGCAGCGTAGGTGGCTTGTGTTACTAAAATACTATGATATCACCATCCTTTATCATCTGGGCAAGGAGAATGTAGTTGCGGATTCCTTGAGCAGAAAGGCAGAGAGTATGGGTAGCTTGGCATTCATTTCAGCAGAGGGTAGGCCATTAGCTTTGGACATTATGTCCTTGGCCAACAGACTTGTGAGGTTGGATATTTCATAACCCAACCGAGTTATTGCATGTGTTGTTGCCCACTCTTCACTATTGGAGCATATCAAGGCTCGTCAGTTTGATGATCCACACTTGTTGGTTCTCAGAGAGACGGTACTACAGGGTGGTGCCAAAGAGGTTACTATCAGCGAGGATGGTATTCTGCGACTCCAGGGTCGTCTATGTGTTCCTAATATTGGTGGGATGAGGGAAAGGAATCTAGAGGAGGCACACAGTTCTCGGTATTCTATTCATCCAGTTACTACGAAGATGTATCACGACCTAAGGCAGCATTATTGGTGGCAACATTAAAGAAGGACATACTTGAGTATGTTGTGAGTTGTCTAAATTGCCAACAAGTTAAGTATGAACACTATAGGCCAGGTGGCCTACTCCAGTAGATGACTATACGTGAGTGGAAATGGGAGCGCATTACTATAGACTTCATAGTTGGGTTACCACGGAAGTTTGATGCAGTTTGGGTCATTGTCGACGTTGACCAAGTTGGCACACTTCATTCTGGTTGTGACCACGTATACTTCAGAGAGGTTGGACCAAATTTATATTCAGCAGATAGTTCAGTTGCATGGTGTGCCAGTTTTCCCTCAGTTTACTTCGCAGTTCTGGAGAGCAGTACAGAGTGAGTTGGGGACCCGGGTAGAGCTCAACACAGCCTTTCATCCGCGGACCGGCGGGAAGTCAGAGTGGACACTACAGATCTTGGAGGACATGTAGAGAGCATGTGTGATTGACTTTGGAGGGCAATGGGATCGATTCTTGCCTTTGGCCAAGTTTTCTTACAACAACAGTTATCAGTAAAGTATAGTGATGGATCCATTTGAGGCTTTATATGGTCGGCGATGTCATTCACCCATCGAATGGTTTGAGCCCGGCGAGGCTAAGTTATATGGTACTAATTTGGTGAAGGATGCCTTGGAAAAGGAAGCTAGGTGCAACTTTGCACAGCACAACCCAAACAGAAGAGTTACACGAATTAGAAGGCATGTGACATATCATTTATGGTGGGCGAGAAGGTTCTCTTGAAAGTCTCACTGATGAAGGGGATCATGTCGTTCGAGAAGAAGGGCAAGTTGAGCCCAAGGTTTATAGGTCCATTTGAGTTGTTGACAAAAGTTGGGGAGGTTTCCTGTGAGCTTGCTTTGCCTCCCAGTCTATCGGGAGTTCATCCAAATTTCCACGTGTCTATGCTCTGTAGATATCATGCCGACAGGTCGCATGTGCTAGACTTCATCACGGTCCAGCTAGATGAGAACTTGGGTTATGAGGAGGAGCCAGTTGCCATTGTTGATAGGAAGGTTCGCAGTTGAGATCCAAGAAGATTTCTACAGTAAAAGTTCAGTGAAGGGTCCAACCATTGGAGGAAGCGACTTGGGAGTCCGAGGAAGACATGCGGATCAGATATCCATACTTGTTCAGCACTCCAGGTATTATTTTAGACCCGTTCGAGGACGAATGTTTGTTTAAAAGTTAGAAACTATAACGACCCGACCGGTCGTTTTTCTTTCTAGAACCCCGTTTCCCTAAACGAGGCTCCCCTTATGTGTTTTTACAGTTTTATGACTTGAGGGGATGGTTAGTTCGGGATTTGGAAGGGTTCGGGTTGAAATCGAAACACTTGGTTCCTTAAGGTAAGTAAAAAGCGATAAGTTTGACTTCGGTCAACATTTTTAGTAAACGACCTCAGAATCGGGATTTGACGGTTCCACTAGGTTTGTATAATGATTTCAGACTTGAGCATATGTTCGGATCAGGTTTTGGACGACCCGAGTGCGTTTCGGCGCTTAATAGTGAAACTTGGCTAGTTAAAGGTTTTTAAGTTCTTTAAAATTGGTATGGAGTAGGTTTTGGTGTTATCGAGGTCTGTATTGGGATTTCGATCCCGGGAATAGTTTCGTATGGTGATTTAATACTTGCACACAAAATTTGTTGTCATTCCGAGTAGTTTAAGTACGTTTTGGCGCGTTCGGAGTAAATTGGAAGAACTTGAAGTTCATAAGTTGATTCGAATTAGTTTAGGGTGTGATTCTTAGTTTTGATATTGTTTTACGTGTTCTGAGGGTTCGAGCGAGTTTGTTTTATGATTTCAAACTTGTTTGTATGTTTGGGCGGGACCACCGGGGCCTCGGGTGTTAATTAAACTAGGCACGGACCAAGTTTGGACTTAGGAGCAGCAGCTGACGCACCAGGCTTCTGGTATAATCGCACATGCGAAGGATTAGCTACAGGTGCGAGCTCGTAGAAGTGGGTAAGCAGCCACAGAAGCGACCAAGCAGGAGCAGCCCAGGAACTGCAAATGCGGGCGAGTGTGTGCACTTGCGAATGCGCAGGTGCGGCACGCGCGTGCAGGAGCGAACCCCCGGAAGCGGGCATGTGGTCCACAAAAGCGGTTCTAGGCCAACTGGGCAAGGGCCGCATATACGATGATTTTTCTGCATAAGCGGCCAACTCTCTGCAGATGTGAAATCACTGAACGCAGTATGGGGGACTTAGGCTATTTTGGCTCATTTTCACTCATCTCTTGGGCGATTTTGGAGTTCTTTGAAGGGGGTTTTCACCTAGCACTTTGAGGAAAGTAATTTCTATACAATATGAGTTTAAAACATAGATTATTGGTTGATTTTAACATGTAAAATTGTGAAAATCATGGGTTTAGATGAAAAACCTAAGTTTTGATAAAAATGAGATTTTACCACGAAAATGGTTATGAAATTAGTAAAAAATATATATTTGAATTCATGGGGTTATGGGTAACAACTTTCTTCAAAAATTTCTTGAATCCGGGCATGTGAGCCCGTGGGTGAATTTTATGAATCCTTCAATTGGGGTTGGGTAATCACTTTAATATTTAGAATATGAACTTTTGAATATGTAATGATTATTTTATGTAACATTTGACTAGTTTCAAGTCGTTTGGCACCGAGTTGAGGATTTAAAGCACAATTGAGGACCGGAAGTGGACTTGAGGATGAGGTAAGTCTCTTGCCTAGTCTTGTAAGAGGGAACTCATCCCCTTATATGTGTTTTGTGGTGAATTACTTGTGGGGAGCTACGTACGCACTAGGTGATGAGAGTCTGTGCGTAGCTATATTCCATGTGATGTCCATATAGTCTTAGGTTTACATCATGCTTTGTTGACGTTGTTATTTGATTATGCTTATTAATTGTCTTGTATAGAACTGTGATTGAGGATTTCAAGATTTAAGGTTTCCAGTTTAGACTTCTTATTATTGGAAAAAATTGAAGAATTATATAATAACTTTGAAAAATCTATGTTCACTCGCGTCGCAAGTAATTCTGCGAAAGAGGTATATTCCACTACTCTCATGAAAGAGGTATATGTAATGATTATTTTATGTAACATTTGACTAGTTTCAAGTCGTTTGGCACCGAGTTGAGGATTTAAAGCACAATTGAGGACCGGAAGTGGACTTGAGGATGAGGTAAGTCTCTTGCCTAGTCTTGTAAGAGGGAACTCATCCCCTTATATGTGTTTTGTGGTGAATTACTTGTGGGGAGCTATGTACGCACTAGGTGATGAGAGTCCGTGCGTAGCTATATTCCATGTGATGTCCATATAGTCTTAGGTTTACATCATGCTTTGTTGACGTTGTTATTTGATTATGCTTATTAATTGTCTTGTATAGAACTGTGATTGAGGATTTCAAGATTTAAGGTTTCCAGTTTAGACTTCTTATTATTGGAAAAAATTGAAGAATTATATAATAACTTTGAAAAATCTATGTTCACTCGCGTCGCAAGTAATTCTGCGAAAGAGGTATATTCCACTACTCTCATGAAAGAGGCCATTCGCCCTGACAGGTTAATAGATGCATCTATGGTTCGTGTCGTTCAACCCTCGACAGTGGATAATATATTTTTTGGATCCCGTATGACCTCGACATAAATCGTGCGTAATAATACTCAAAGCCAAATTTTACTTGATATTGTTTTATGACTTGAGTAGTTATAATTATTTAAACGACAGGAATCGACTCGAAATTTGTTGATAGTGAAAGAATTTTTTTTTTTTTTGCTTATTGCTAAGTTGTATTACTTGTTTTACATAATCCATGTTTATTTATAATTCCTGCATTTTATTGTTAGCCCATAGTAAGTGTCAAAGTTGACCCCTCGTCACTATTTCTTCGAGGTTAGACTTGATACTTACTGGATACATGTTATTTATGTACTCACGCTACACTTCTGCACTAATCGTGCAGGTTCTGAGGCAGGTGCATCTGGTAATCACCCGGTGCGCACCCCTGACACTCCAAGATTGAGCGGTGAGTTGCCTTCCAAGCCGTTCTACAACACCCGAAGTCTTTCTTTTGTGTTTTGCTTTTCTGTCTACCTCATTTCGGACAGTAGCTTAGAGTTTTGTATATTCTACTAGTAACTGATACACTTGTGATACCAGGTCTTGGCACACACACTAGTAGACTGTTTGGTTTTTGGATTATCACTATTGCTACTATGATTTCACTTAGTTGCTTTCGTCTTATTTATTTAAATTTGTTGTTTCGTAACTGTTTAATTAATGGAAATCTAATGACTTGGAAACTGATTAAAAAGGGGAAATCACGTGGATAATTTACTGTTGGCTTGCCTAGCGACGGAGCTGGGCGCCATCACGGCCTATAGAAGAATTGAGTCGTGACAATTCTGTTGTACTTATGTTTTTTTTAAATTTGAATATTATATGAAAGTTGAAAAATAGTTGCATAATGTATGAATCATTGTATGAAATTTACATTTAAATTATAAATACAATCTTTTTACATAAACTTGTTGATATGTATCAAAATTGTATTGAGAAAGGAATTTTTGATTAAAATTTCTGAGAGAAAGAAGAACACACCACATACAGAATATATATAAAACACATACAAAAGATATATTATATAAAATTTGTATGAAAAATGTATTTAAGTTGTATGATATTGTAGTTGTATTTAACTAGGTAAAAATGATGTATGAAAGTTGTAGATAAGTCATAAAAAAGTTGAAGACTATATAATTAGTCGTATAAAATTTGTTTTTAGTTTATATATTGTTTTAGATGTATCAAATTAAATATTCCGGCATTCAGAATTCCTTTTGATAATTAAACTAAAGAATTTAAGTAGTCAAATAAATTAAATTATTGGTCCAAATAAAATATTATTATATTCTTTACTAGCACAGAGGATATAATTAATATTGTGGACAAATTAAAGTTTTCTATTTGGAATAAAAAATTAAATTATATCTCTTGGTTGAAGTATATATGTGATATATATTTAGTACTCATATGTGTGTGTGTGTGTGTCTATATATATATATATATATATATATATATATATATATATATATATATATATATATATATATATATATATATATATATATATATATATAGGACGTTCGGCATTTGGCAGAATCTTACCATTAAGAATAGGATTAAATATTTTCGATTTTTCTTTATAGAGGAAGTGATTCTTAAATAATACTTTCATTCTTTTTATTTTACATAAATACTACAGTTAAGGCACTATGGAAAAAAAAAGGAGAAAAAAAGAAAAATAATATAATTAAATCTCCTAATTTAAGGCACTAATAATGGATTATATATGAAAATAGGCGGCAGAGAATAGGAAAAGAGGAGGGGGGAAAAAAAAGAAAAATATGTAACTAAATCACCTAATTTAAGATATTAATAATATAATATATATAATTTGTAAGTAATCCTTATTTAGATCGGGTAATATACAAAAGTAAGATAATTTTGATAAATAAATTTCAAATATTGTATAGGAAATAAAAAATCTCTAATTTCTTTGGGAGTGGCACTATCATGTCCAATCGAATATGGGCTTCAATGACAAAGTGAGCCTTGTTTTGGTAGAAATGACATCAGGTAGCCATTTTAAAGTACTGTTATCTAGAAATTAATGGGCGATTTGCAGTCATGCCCTACATAGCAGCTACCTTTTNTCCGCACTAATATGACCATTCTACCCCTGACATAACATATAAAAATCACGCAGCTCCGTCTCTTCTCATATTTGAATCACGTACGTCTCTTCTCACATTTGAATCACGCACAAAACACTTCACCGATCCTCCGTCTCTTCTCAGATCTCCTCTCCCAAAGAAAAATTCAAATTGTAAGTTTTCGAATCTGACTGATGTTCATGATACCTGAGATTTTTTGCTAAAGTTTTGGTGAATTTTTTGCTAAACAATTTGTTTTTTTTTTGGCTAACTTCAGCACTAATAATATACTTAAGTTATGTACTGTGTTCTATAGTTTTTTGATGAGTTTTTTCAAAAACTTTGCTGAAGTT
>ML402155.1:0-34210 GCA_005239525.1 Nicotiana knightiana | reverse complement strand
TTCAAGTATGACACTAAGCATGATTATCATAGGCAATTTATTAAAATCAGGAATAAATATTATTAGCAATTAATCAACATGGGTGATTTAATCAAATAACAATTAATCAACGGGAATGAACAACTTCTTCCAAAATTTTTAATAACTTTAAATCTCCGTCATTTCAATTGACAACTTAAAATTCCAGGCCAGTAATCAGGAAAAAATCATAGCAACTACGCAGTAAATATCATGCGCAAGCAATGCCGAGGGTCGAGCGGCGTGGACCAACAATAATAAACTGTGCACTGCCGAAAATCGAACTGCTCGAACCATAGATGCATCTATCTGCCCGCTCGTGAATCGATCATGCGACGCGGTTATACATACAAATAATAAGGCTAGCCAGCTCGCGAATCATATCTGCGACTCAGGTGCTCATAGGTACACATATCCATATAATAAATCCGTATTTTTTTTATCAAGAAAGCAGTTTTTCTCAGGAAAGTGATAAAATTCTTTTTAAAGGAACATGAAATATATCTTTTAAATCTTTGTTTTGAAACTCATTTGCGAAGTTTAATGATATTTCATAATATAACCCTACTAGGTATACAATTATCCACGGAGGAATCAATTCTCTTTCTAGATGATTAAGAAAATAAACTCTAGTCTCCTTCAGATATTCAACTACGATTTCGATTATATTAGCAGTTTAATATTACAGGCAGGATCACAGGTACAACACGTAAGGCATGCTAGTGGGTCCTAGACTACCCGGACATGGCATAATAGTAGCTACGCACGGACTCTCGTCACCTCGTGTGTATGTAGCCCCTGAAGATAATAGAACATACTTAATTAATTCACCTAGGGGGACAATCCCCCCTCGCAAAGTTAGAAAGGAGACTTACCTCGCTCCGAAATTCCATAGCCGGCTTCCAAGCCCTCCTGACGACTCCAACGGACGTACAACGCCCAAGAACTATCCAAACAATGACAAACCAATGAAAATATACTCTAGTATTTGCAACAATTCCAAATTATATAATTTCCCAACCCCGCTTAGTGAAATGACCAAAATGCCCTCGGGCCCACGTGCCCGGAATCCGAAATTTCTCGAAGATATATTCTACCGATAGCCTTACCAGATCAAATATACAATTTATTCTACATTCCATGCTCAAATTCGTGGCTAAAAATCCAAATCACCATTTCTAGGTTTTCTTCAAGATTTCCCAATTCTCCTACTAATTTCCATGTCTAATTCCATGTATATACTTGTATTTAACTTTAAAAACATGAAGAGATTACTTATCTTGACATTGCATGAAGAAATCCTCTCTTGAAGCTCCTCCAAAGTCGACCAAACCAAAGAAGAAATGAAGAAATGACCACAAATTCTCGATTTTAAAACATTATGCCCAGGCCATTTTTTACACTGCGATCAAACTCTTGCACCTGCGATTCCACAGGTGCGACCAAACCTCCGCACCTGCGGCTTTCCTCAACTCAAGCCAACCTCGCACCTGCACCCCATAACCCGCATATGCAATCTCACAAGTGCGGAAATACCATCGCACCTGCGCTCCCAGCCGGACCATCAATCCTTCGCACATGCGGTGCCATAGCCAAACCTGCAGCCAAATCCTCGCAGGTGCGGTCACACCAGATGACAGCAAATTCCAGCCTTCTTCAAACTCTCAACTTGATCCTTTAACCACCCGGAATCCACCCGAGGCCCCCGGGACCCCGTCCAATTATACCAACATGTTCCAAAACATAATGCGGACTTGCTGGAGGCCTCAAATCACATCAAACAACATCAAAACCACGAATTGCACTCAAATCCCAACTTTATGAACTTAGAAGTTTCCAACTTCTACATCTGATGCCGAAACCTATCAAATCACGTCTGATTGACCCCAAATTTTGCACACAAGTAATATTCAATATTATGGAACCTTCAAATCCTGATTCGGAGGTCGTTTACTCAAAATTCCAATCTTAGTTGATTCTTGCAACTTAAGGCTTCTGAAATGAGAATTTTCTTTCCAAATCAACTCTAAACTTTCCGAAATTCAATTCTGACCACACCTACAAGTGATAATACCTGAAATGGAGTTGCTCACAACCTTTAACTGCTGAACGACGCGCTAGAGCTCAAAACGAGCGATCGGGTCGTTACATTCTCCCCCACTTAAACAGACGTTCATCCTTGAACGTGCTAAGAACTGCTCTGGAGTTATTTGAAATCACTGTTTAATACCTCGAGCACCTGCCTATGCTACCACAACCCAGTTGAGTACATTAGCTTGATCAAATCTGAAGATTTCTTATTTTATCCATATAATAAGCTCAGAACCTAGTTCCAACACTTTAAATTCTCTGCCAGGCCTACTTCCAACATAAAAACACCGTATCAACCACCACACGATATACCAGAACGTGACTGCATACCTTTGCTGAATTAGCACCATGTACCGCAAAATTCATCCTCTAACCACAATGACGCTCCCTGAACCTTAATAGCCAAAATTTCACGAATCTGATGCTCACAATGCATCTCATGATATATATACATACATCCTGCTATAATGCTGATGATATCACCACAACGGAGGAAATGTTTCACACCCAACTGCAGAGTTATCAAATTATTGAATATCTCCTCTTGACTAGAATCATCATCTCATTATGAACTTGGATAATGGTATTTGTTCTTTAATATACACTTCACATAACCTTATCGCACTAATCCCTGATCCGAAAATCTCGTCTCACCCAGTATGAACTGCTCAGACAAAAAATCATCCCAAATGTGACTGACAACCTTACATGATACCACATCGCGCCAATAGGCCAAAGCTCGAACATGATAATAAGAAATGACTCGGGAAGGGACTATTCAACTCATGCAACTAATATGATTTTTTTTCTCAGAAAATAGGAAATGTAACATAAGAATGAATAATTATAGAAACCTTACTCATCATCACACTGTTGCGGCGTGCAACCCGATCCGAATAACATACCTTTGGCGACGTTCCACCCGATCCACACATAAAATTTACATAAGAAGATATATATACGGAGCTGGTTTGCTCACTATTACAAATTACTGAATGTCGATCATAAGCATGCTAAGTACGTAATATCATCCTGGGGAGACTAATAAAGTCGTAGGCTACAAAACTTAAGCACAACTGAAGTGTGATATATATATATACACACTCTGGATCTCAAAAGCTATCCTGCTCACATAACATCCCCCACTACGCGGGACCTCAACACATTGGAAATTATCAAGCCATTTCACAACTCACACGACACAATTATAATAACACATAAATTTGAAGAAGAAGGAGCAACATCTGCTATTCCAATACCTTCCCATGAAAAACACTCTACTGAAATGAACATTCCTAGCTCATACGGAGCCCATAATCATATTTAAATCCATCCACAAACATCGAGTCTACCTTGCTTGCACCAAACTAAGCTAATAGATTTTACCTGGGTCCATATTAACCCACTTTCTCTCATAATACGCGAGAACAACCATCATAGCCGGGACAAAGACCCCAAAATCCATAACCAAATGAACCGAACGCCTTCCAGGCATAAATTCTCAATTAAGAAATATTGCACTTCTTTAAACTCAGTCCAAATCTTCAATCCATCGAGTGACTACAGGTCACACTTAGATCTCCTCGTGGTTGCGCTCCCACGACTTTCCACACCAGGCAACAAGTCTGCACATCCACCACTAGCCATACTACGTTGTAAGACAATTCAAGAACCCATAACCAGGGTACAAAGCCTCTTCCACCGAATATCAATCTCAGGTGACACTGAAGATAACACCAGCTTATTCTGTACTTTCAAATCACCTTTTCTTGCTCTTCCGAGCTCATGACATCCTTATTAACACCGAACCGCAATCGCGATTCTTACACCCAGTTACATACTGCTTACCGCACCTAACATGCCAATATGAGGTAGCGCAAGAATTACATCATAACTTCTGAACCACCAATAGGGTGAACACTTCATCATATAGAAACCTTTTACTTAACTCAATTTAGGAGTACCATCCCAACAAGCGAGTGAATTCCCACAATCACCCAACATGCAAATCCTTAAGTAGTAGTCTATACCACCATAACCCTTCTGGGATCTGCCTACACCTGACAAGCCATAGCACTCAAATGCTCCTACATGGAATCCATTATGACGCCTGACAAGACCCGCACACACCGGCACAAACCACATGCATAACTTAATCACATCAAAGGAACGGATCACTGCCGCAAATGTGTCATTTCAACCATGGCTAATCAATCTATCTTCTTTATCATCTTCAATTGCCTCAGGAATAATAGCAACTTCCTTCAACTCATAGAAACTCAACCTCACTCATCCCGAGTGACCTTGATTCACGAGACTATGCTGCCTAAATCCCGCAACCTGTCTCATATCCTCCTGATAATCTTTCTACAATCCGGAGTTTATTTCTCTCACTCCTCCAATACTATCCTGCATGCTGAAACACATCATAGAACATTCCAACAATCCTCTTTTTTCTCAGAAATTACTCTGCAAAAGCTCGATTCTCGATCATACTACTGCCTGAAACCCTTAAACACCACATTCTTAACTTTTGAACTCACTAGGAC
Source organism: Nicotiana knightiana (assembly GCA_005239525.1). NCBI lineage: Eukaryota > Viridiplantae > Streptophyta > Magnoliopsida > Solanales > Solanaceae > Nicotiana > Nicotiana knightiana. Next base: position 29,552 of record ML402155.1, on the reverse strand, counting down.
TGCTACTGAGAGTCACCCACCCTGACTGGCCCCGAATACAATCAACTCCAAGGCTCTTCTATCACATGAACACCCTTTTCCCAGAAGAACGTGAATGAGTCACTACCCTGACAACTCGCCTATGCCTTAAGAAAGATTCTTAATCTTCCAAAGCCTAATCCTGGCCCGACAGGGCCAACTTTTGCACATATTCATCAAATCCCACGCAAAATCACCATTTTACTCCTTTCCCTTAGCCGTAGTAACTTGCCAACACGCCGACAATCCACAACCCTATGATAACACAATCATGCGACCCAACTGCAGATGGTGGGACTCCCCTACTTAGCCCGAAGCTACTCCTTGCACCACTCTAGACCCTGCTGAGATCCCTTCTCCTTCGATAACACGATCCTTCTCAACCAATCTGTCCAATTCTTCCAAATTCTCTTGCTAGCGCTCCCTAAATACTCAAATTCTCTAGTATCATTCACACATTCTGCCTCCTACTAAATAGCCACTAGAACCGCTCACAGAGACCTGCCAACCATGTCACCGCTAACCTATTCATAAGAGATAACCCACATGTGGAAATCACCCGCAGACACCTTCCAACGACGCTGAAATGCACGCTCTCTGCGACTTCAATACCCCATCCTACGCCCTGCTTCATTTACCAACTTCACTAGTCCGTCCTCTCCTCATGGACATCCATTAAATGCGCGACAATATCTTCAAATTATAAGTTATGCTGCCGCTCCCCCCACTTTGTGACTGCTCGACTTCCGCTCTTTACACCTGGCCTCCTAGAAATGGAACCACCGCCTAATCTCACTTCCGGATCATTCTCTGTAGCTCTTAAACCAGCATATCACCACGAGTTCAAGCTCTCCGGAGATCATCTTGCTCTAGCTGCCTTCATTATCAACACTCATCCGGTACTGAACCACCGCACCTCACGGTCTCTGCCAACCGCATTCTTTAATAATTCTTCTCAATACTCTGACCCCACGCAACCAAAGAAATCATAGCACCGACAAACTTAACACATTCCATTTGATCAATGACGATGACTTCACGTCATAGGTGCATATCCCACCTCACTTGAAGACACTGAGTCTTACTACTTTATCAACCCCAACCTGACCATTCATAATCCAAATGCCTTTCCTCTTCCGGAACTAAAATACCGAAATCTCGAAATCACACTCTGAGAAGACCTCCCTTCAAACCATTCAACACCCCCAACATACGGGCAAGCATTCTATCATATCGACATCGCGCAATAACCAATCGCAAGCATCATCACTACCTGAGCATAGCCTTAAGGCTCTCAGAAACACAACTACTGAGCTGAAATAACATATTATTATTTTGCAGCGCCATAACAACAGCCCCAACCAATTACACATGGAAACATCTCGAATTACATCTGTAGCACCATTTCAATTCCTCAAATTCCTGATTCATAGCAATCAATCGCGACGCGTAAGATTGAGTAGGAATAAACATAGTCATAAGCCTCAAAGGAATCAAATTGCACGATGAGGAATCAAGAAGGGAAGTACTCCTAACACCCCTGTAGCCTCTCGAAGATAGGTATAGACGTCTCCGTACCGATCCGCAAGACTCTACTACACTTTCTCATGACTCGTGAGAGCTATGGGAACCTAGAGCTCTGATACCATGTTGTCACGACCCAAAATCCATAAGGTCATGATAGCGCCAGACATCATTGTCAGGCAAGCCAATCATTAACTAATTGAAATAATTTTCGGTTTTAACATTTATGAAAAACATTTTCTTTCACTTTATTACATATTAACTAAATAAAATCTGTTAAGTAAAACAATGGTTCGAATATTACACTTTAGCAAATATATCCCAACACATCCCAGAATCCGGTGTCATAAGTACATGAGCAATTTCTAAGAATTTATACAATCATCACAAAGCTTGTCCGAAATACAAATTGGATAAGGAAATTTAAAATGAAAATAATTGCAATACGAGGGAGACTCTATCAGTTGCGGATCGCCTCCGGATGATGCAGCTCGCCTAAGTCTCCGAATCCTCCACATTTCTATGAAAGTGCCTGTGCAATAAAATACACAACAAGTGTAGCATGAGTACAAAAATAACGTGTACTCAGTAAGTCGCCCGCCTAACCTCGGAGAGGTAGTGACGAGAGGTCAAATTAGACACTTGCTAAAGGTCAATTTAGAATATTCAAGTATGACACTAAGCATGATTATCATAGGCAATTTATTAAAACCAGGAATAAATATTATCAACTCCATTCACATTTAACACTTTATATCTTCGTCATATTAATAGCAATTAATCAACATGGGTGATTTAATGAAATAACAATTAATAACGGGAAGGAACAACTTCTTCCAAAATTTTTAATAACTTTAAATCTCCATCATTTCAATTGACAACTTAAAATTCCAGGCCAGTAATCAGGCAAAAATCATAGCAACTATGCAGTAAATATCATGCGCAAGCAATGCCGAGAGTCGAAAGACGCGGACCAACAATAATAAAATGTGCACTATCGAGGGTTGTGGTAAAATTCTTTTTAAAGGAACATGAAATATAGCTTTTAAATCTTATTTTGAAACTCATTTGCCAAGTTTAATGATATTCCATAATATAACCCTACCAGGTATACAATTATCCAAGGAGGAATCAATTCTCTTTCTAGATGATTAAAAAAATAAACTCTAGTCTCCTTCAGATATTCAATTACGATTTCGATTATATTAGCAGTTTAATATTACAGGTAGGATCACAGGTACAACACGTAAGGCATGCTAGTGGGTCCTAGACTACCCGGATATGGCTTAATAGTAGCTACGCATGAACTCCTCTCACCTCGTGCGTACGTAGCCCCCGAAGATAATAGTACATACCTAATTAATTCACATAGTGGGACAATTCCCCCTCGCAAAGTTAGAAATGAGACTTACCACGCTCCGAAATTCCATAACCGGCTTCCAAACCCTCCCAACGACTCCAACGGACGTACAACGCCCCAAAACTATCCAAACAATGACAAACCAATGAAAATATACTCTAATATTTGCAACAATTCCAAATAATATAATTTCTCAACCCCACTTAGTGAAATGACCAAAATGCCCTCGGGCCCACGTGCCCGGAATCTGAAATTTCTCGAAGATATATTCTACCCATAGCCTTACCATATCAAATATGCAGTTTACTCTACATTCCATGCTCAAATTCGTGGCTAAAAATCCAAATCACCATTTCTAGGTTTTCTTCAAGATTTCCCAATTCTCCTACTAATTTCCATGTCTAATTCCATGCATATACTTGTATTTAACTTTAAAACATGAAGAGATTACTTACCTTGACATTGCATGAAGAAATCCTCTCTTGAAGCTCCTCCAAAGTCGACCAAACAAAAGAAGAAATGAAGAAATGGCCACAAATTCTTGGTTTTAAAACATTATGCCCAGGCCATTTTTCGCACCTGCGATTCCGTAGGTGCGACCAAACCTTCGCACCCGCGGCTTTCCTCAAATCAAGCCAACCTCGCACCTGCGCCCCATAACCCGCATCTGTGACCTCGGAGGTGCAGAAATACCATCGCACCTGCAGATCCCAGCTGGACCATCAATCCTTCGCACATGCGGTGCCATAGCCGCACCTGCGGTCAAATCCTCGCAGGTGAGGTCACACCAAATGACAACAAATTCCAGCCTTCTTCAAACTCTCAACTTGATCCGTTAATTACCCGAAATCCACCCGAGGCCCCCGGGACCCCGTCCAATTATACCAACCTGTTCCAAAACATAATGCGGACTTGCTGGATTCCTCAAATCACATCAAACAACATCGAAAACACGAATCGCACCCAAATCCCAACTTTATGAACTTAGAAATTTTCAACTTCTACATCTGATGCCGAAACCTATCAAATCACGTCCGATTGACCCCAAATTTTGCACACAAGTCATATTCAATATTACGGACCTGCTCCAACTTCTGGAATTGCATTCCGACCTCGATATCAAAACTTCCATTTCCGGTCGGATTTCTCAAAAACCTTCAAATTTCTATCTTTAGCCAAATGACTTCAAAATGAGCTACGGACATCCAAATTCACTTCCGATCGCGCTCCCAACTCCAAAATGACTCAGAATCCCAAACGGACATCAACATCACTGAAATGCGCTTCAAGCAAAACTTAGGAAATTCTTCAGAAATGCTGACTTCCACAATATACGTCGAAATGCTCCCGGGTTATCCAAAACCCGATCCGGACATACGCCCAAGTCTGAAATCATCATACGAACCTGCTGGAACCTTCAATCCTGAGTCGAAGGTCGTTTACTTAAAATTCCAATCTTAGTTGATTGTTCCAACTTAAGGCTTCTGAAATGAGAATTTTCTTTCCAAATCAACTCTAAACTTTTCGAAATTCAATTCCGACCACACCTACAAGTCATAATACCTTAAATAGAGCTTCTCACGACCTAATACCAATGAACGATGCGTTGGAGCTCAAAACGACCGGTTGGATCGTTACAGTTCCACTCAAAATACCATATCAAATGTATATAACGGTATCAAGGTTGTTAAACTTACGGTATCTTACAATAACATAGTCACAAATCATCTATAATCTCATGAATGGTCCTAATCCCTTCAAGCTCATATTGATTACTACGACTTATCCTAATATTAAAGTACGGGATGTAACAAAAGGATTCTTCACGAGTTTTATTTTGTTAAGTGTTCTTTATACGAAAATGATTACATTCATAATTTCATACTCATATATATCACTAAATCAATGAATTGAAAGGAAGAAAATGTGAAATTTTGTAAAAATCTTTCAAAAACATAAAATGATGATTTGAAAGACGAATTGATATCGGAATTTGGTAATTCTTATATGGTTAGACTCGTATCCGAATGGGTGTTAGAGTTTTGTGACTTTTGTCGGGTTCCGAGGTGCAGGCTCGAGGGTTGAATTTTGGGTTGACATTTTAGTTTAATTAAAAATTGAAGTTTTATTAACAAGAATTGGTTCTTAAGAATTTTATTTGTGATTTGAAGTTATGTTGGCTAGATTTGAGCCGTCTGGAGGTTGTTTCACTCAAGAAGGTCATTTTAGAGTATCGATCTAGCTTCTTTGAGGTAAGTATCTTGCCTAAATTTGTGTGGGGATATCCATTATGATTTGAGTACTTGTGCTAATTTTGTCATGATAAGGTCGTATACGCGAGGTGACAAGTATGTACTGGAGTTTATTTGTGGAAATTTGACCGTTTAGGGCTCTTACGCTCTTATGTCCATTAAATAAGAATTTGTTTTTTCATTTTAAATTTCCCCATTTACTAAATTCATCCTTACGTGTCTTATTTGGAATTAATTGCTTCATGTTTTACCCTTATTGCCGATTAAACTCTTATGTGCCTTAACGAAAGTGGATGCCTCTTTTATTGCCATGCTATCCTTTCCGTAAATGTTTATCCTTGATTGATATTATTATTATCTTTTCCATAATCTACTTATCCTTAATTGAATTTATTGTATCCTTAATTGAATTTGTTGTATCCTTAATTGTGGTAGAACACTTACACAAGTATACACGTAGTTAAATCACCCATATCGGTTACTAGTGTATCATTGCAAGTATTGTTTTGTATTTTTTATTATGCTCAGCTTTATATAAATATGTTTTCTCTGTTAGTTTACCTTCACACAAGTTCAAGTTGTTTAGTCTGGTAGGTGTCTTGACTATCCCTCGCCACTACTTTACCGAGGATAGCTTGATACTTACTAAGTACCGTTGTGATGTACTCATACAACGCTTCTGCACATTTTTGTGCAGATCCAGGTGCCTCGTATGTTGTTGATTGTTAGCTAGCCGACCTAGAATTGCTGTGGAGACTCAAGGTAAATCTCATGTCGCATTCGCAGACCTCGGAGTCACCTTCTGATATTGTACTTGTACTGTTTAATCCTTTTACGAATAGTTGTATTTAGGGATTTTTCTAGTAAACTCAATAGATCTTATGACTTGTACTACCGGTTTTGAGATGTTATTTCATGTTGTAAGTGTTGAGTTCATTTAAAAATATTTGGTTTCTGCTTAATAGTTTTGTTGGTTAATTTCTGTCAATACATTCAATAAGTGTTAGGCTTACCTAGTCGTAGAGACTAGGTGACGTCACGACATCCAACGGAGGGAAACTGGGGTCGTGAAATCTATGAAGTCTCTTGTTGATAGAAAAGAGTAATATGATAGTGTCGGCAACAAGTTCCCAGTTACACCTCAAAACACTATACACATGAAGCAAAGACACAAGATGCCGATATGAAGTGGGGATCACCAAGTCAGTTGAGAACAGGGTTTACCGCAATCATTGATCGATACCGCCTATTGTGGAAGCACCCGTATCCATTAAAGATGCAACGTAAATTGAAAAAGCGATGTTAGTTCACATGGAACAGTATTACTATGTAAGGCTAAACACCTTCTCAAGAAATGGAGTAACAGTACAAAAGGAAAGGAACATGAAATCTGTGATAAAAAACAAATAATAATACAATACTTGTGGTAAGCTATAATCCGTATTTTAGTCGCTTATTGCACTCTAATTCATTTCACTATACTTGTGTCGAGCTTTAATTAGTAGTTTTTTGCACTTATTGTGTGTTTTATACCTTGTAGGAGTGATTCCGAGCTATGTAGAAGCCCAAAAGATTTAGTCAGGATGGTGTTCAGGGATCGAGGACCACGTCTGGACATCAAAAATCATGTTTGAAGCTATACACTGAGGAATTTACACTATTGCGGCGCGTGTGTGCTGCAGCAGTGCATTTCTTGCAGCCTAACAAATGTTGAGCTCTCTGGATATCCCCACTAATACCCTACGTGGCACGTCGCCCCATGCGGCGCGGCTGTGCAATTTTCCCAGAGCTATTTTCCTATTTCGGCTAGGAAAGAGTGGTTCCATCTAGGCCCGACCCTACTTGCTATAAATACATGGAAAAATGTTATTTCATGGACCTTTGACACACTTTCGACCTAAGGAGGAGTTGGAAGAATACAAGCACAAGGATTTCATCATTCCTTCCTCACTCAAGACCCATATTTGGATTGAAGGTATGTTTTGCTATACTTTAATTGTATTTTTGATGAATTTCTCCATGTCTATGGAGTAGTTCCCTTTAGGGTTTGATGGATTTTGTGTATCGATGATTGTTTTAGGATTATAACTCTAGTTTTATGTATGGAATCGTTTTGGAAAATTTAATTGTTGCATCTATATTCACAAGTTCATGTAATTGAGAGAGGCATAACTTGCGATATATTTGCATTATATTATTGGTTAGGTTCATAGATTCTTCTAAGTAATTGAAAGAGGCTAGTTGAATCATTGATTGAACCTAGTTAGGAGAATAATCAAAAGAGGTTTTCCTAAAAACCAATCCACTACGCATTCTTGCATATCTTCACATGCTTAAATTGGTTCATCTCCTGAGGTTAAGACTTAATCGAGAGAGGAGTTTTTGGTGAACGTTTGAACTAATAATTGAGTGAATTCGAGAGAATCACTTGAACATTAAAAGTGAATTATCTAGAGTTAGATCTCGAACATTATCTTGCATCTATCATGTCAAAACCCTATCTTCTCCCACTGATAATCTTGTTTGCTTATTCCTTGTCTCGATAGTCACTAGTCAATAGCTTTGGATTCTTAGTTAATTTTAGTTATTAACCATATAAATCTCAATTGTTGATCCTCCTGGATAGTAATCAAGTTAGAAACTACGAGAATAATGTTTAAATCCAATACTTGTGGATACGATATTATGCTAAAATATCTTTAAAAGAGAGCATAGATTAAGTGTGAGTTTTGCGCTCGTCAAATTTTGGGGTCGTTGTCGGGGACTAGCAATCAATAGTGTTTGAAATAGTTTGTAGTGCTAATTCAGAAATTTCTCTTTTTATTATTTTATTTTTCTCTTTTTATGTTTGGTGTTCTTTTGACTGTGCGCAGGTTGTAGGTTAAGATTGGTGCATGAGTCGAGCTTCTGCGAAAGAAGTGCTACCATACGAGCCAGAGTTAGGAAAAAACTACGACAGCTGAGGAAGGGAGGATATCTGAGAGAGACGTTAGAAAAGGTTGGACAATCCTCAACCCATGAAACTATGGCCGGAAATAGTGATGAAAAGGTAGATTTAGATGCAAGATGGGCAGCCCAACAACGAGAACAAGCTGCACGGGAAGCTGAGGAAGCAGCTATTAGAGCAGCAGAGAATGTCTATGAAGAAGAGAGGGGTTACATAATTAATCAACATCAACCCTTGGTTGCAGACCAGTTTGGAAATATAGCTCCCAGGCTCGGGAGATCACTTGGCGATTATACTAGACCGATCTACATTCAAGGATTATCCAGTGTTAGACCACCTCCAATTGCAGCAAACAATTTCGAGTTGAGGAAAGGGTTGCTTCAAACCATTCAGAACTACTGTGTCTTCAGAGGAAAGATGAGCAAAGATCCTAACACACATCTAATGGATTTTCAGGAGATTATGAACACCTTTCAATACAGTGGGATGTCATAAGATGTAGTATATTAAGGGCATTCCCCTTTTCACTTAAAGATGATACGAAAAAGTATCTTCGAAGCTTGCCCAAGGGATCAATTAGAACATTGGATGAGAGGACTAGAAAATTCCTTGATAAATATTTCTCCTCATCTAAGACGGGAAAGTTTAGAAGAGAAATCCATAACTTTTCCCAGAAAGAGAATGAAATTGTTTTTGAATCAAGGGAGAGGTTTAAGGAGATAGTTAGAAGGTGTCAACATAGCGGAATTGAAATCTAGAAGCAACTTCATGGTTTTTGGGAAGGATTTACACCAGCCTCGCATAGAACATTGAGCAATGCAGTTGGAGGCCCTTTGATGAAGAAGACTCCAGAGGAGATAGTTACAATTCTTGATGATTTATCTGAAGATGCTAATCAGTGGCCTGCTTAGAGTGCTAAAAGGAGAAGATCAACTAGTGTTCACCAAGTTGATGCTAATACATTTGTACAGGTAAAGCTTGATGCTATGGCTAAAGAAATACAAAAGATGACCTTAGCAAAGATACAAAATGAGCCTCACGCAGCTTGTGATATATGTGGAGGAGGACACCCTACTCATGAGTGTCAAACCTCAATAGAGGAAGTGAATGCTAACTATAATTTTAATGCAATGGGTCAGAAGCACCTCGATTTTTCATGGAGTTCACCTAGTACCACAAATGCATGGTAACAAAATAATCCCAGATTCCATGGACAACGAGCTCCCGGTTTTATGAATCAGTGGCAGCAGTTTGAGCCTCAGTAGCCCAATCGGTCTGGCCTAGAAGATATCTTGAAGGCCTTCATAGTGAAAACTGATGAAAGATTTGAAGTACAAGGGGAAGCAATTCGAAATTTAGAGAAGCAACTGGGACACATTGCAACGATATTATCTGAGAGGGTTCCAGGAACTCTCCTTGCTGATACTGAATGAAATACCTGTCACACCTCCTTTTTCACTACCCCCCCCCCCCCCCCCCCCCGATTAATGAAGGGGTAATAAGGGAGTTTGTCCACTTAAAGTGATATTTTTTGGATTTGGGATTCATTTATTTATTTCAGAGTCGCCACCCGGATTTTTGACGATGCTCCGGGACTCCGTGTTTATTTTAAACATCCCAAAACCGAGGAAATTTTGACTCTGTTTTAATTTGTCTGCCACCAGAAATCCGAGTAAGGAATTCTATTAACCCGGGAGAAGGTGTTAGGCATTCCCGAGTTCCGTGGTTCTAGCACGGTCGCTTACAATTAATATTTGGCCTAAATTGTCTGATTATTTACATATCTTTTGCCTATTGTGCATTTAACCGTTTAATTTTTTAACCACTTTTAGTATTTATGGATTTATCTTGAAATAAGTCATGATGTCGTGCACTTATTTGTTTTTGGGACATATTATAACTACGCCACATGAAATGCACCTGTAATTATAACATGTGATTTTTATTATAGTTTGAAGTTGAAGACGGGGACATGAGTTGTCGCACCCGTGTGTAGATTACGTAGTCAAGACTATGGTCGAGACGGTTTTATAATGCCCATTTGCGGCAATGTTTGAGTTTTCTATTTTTTGAAAGAGCGTTTTAGTTTTAAGATTGATTAGGACGTTTTGGATTTATCTTGGACAAGTTACGATGACGTACACTTGTTATTTTTGAACACATGCAAAACGTCACATGAAATGCGCCCGTAATTGCTATGTGCATTTTTAATTGTTTAGAATTGAGGGTGGGGGGAATGAGTTGCCACTCCCGAATGTAGTTTATTGTAATTTTGAGGTAATGATCAATTTCTATCAAGTTTTAAAGTAAAGGTAGGCATTCTACCTAAGGATTACCTAAAATGATATTCACTAGTCTAAAGACAACCATGCTTTGGGGTATGGCCATTTTAGGCTCAATTTATCGTTTAACTCTTCGGCCAATCCTAATTGTGACTAATTCAAATAAGGGTAAAAGCTGTACAAGTACAAGGAGAATTGTGCCATCATATAGAGAAAGTCGAAATACTAATTTGCTAATCACTTATTTAAAACAGTCAAATGAACACATAGCACCTTGACTGAAATAGTTTCATCAACTTCAAATGACCTACACTCATACTTTTTGATATACACCTTGAGTTCTACATATTGCTGCAAATTTGGACTCTTAAGAACACAAAATAAATCTGATGAGAGATTACTTTGAATAGAAAATTAATATTTATATATACTTCACAATTCCTTTGATCTAAAAGTAGTCGTTTCCAGAACTTCAATAGGTATTTACGGGGGTCGTTTAGACAGGTTGATTTGAATGCAAATTTGTAAGAAGAGATTTAGAAAGGGTGCCTTTGGATTTTTCTATCAAATCTGAGTGCTTAAAATATTAATGCCTGAAGCTTTGTACTTAAGTCGGAGAATAAATAGACTTGAGGCTAAAGGCTCTTTGCGTTTTTCAGGCCTTCTGGATTATGCTCAGACCTTGATGGGCCATTATCAATAGTTTGGCCCATCTTAAACTATCCAGCATAGCCATGTTTGAGTCCAGTGTACCCAAAATAAATCTGGAGCTAAATATACACATTTTTTGGAAAATTATAGGAACACATACATACTGAAAGAGAGGACTGCTAATATAAATAAATATAATGTCCAGTCTTATATTACAAATAAAGCATATACAAAAGGTTGTAATTATGCTATACATTGTTCTTAAATTAAATACATAAGTTCTAATAATAAGAAGAAAAATAAAAAGAAACAAGGTTATCTACTGCCCCTGTTCAAGCGAACAAATTTTACCCTTTAGGATCTGTATTTTTCGGCTTTTAGTCCCAACTGGACCATACAGAACTCATGTGCGTTGTAAGAGGCTGAATTTGATCATTACAGGGATCATATTCAACCCTTTACATGCTGCTCCCCATAGTGATATAAGATATAAGTTGTCCAAACCAACATAAACATCTTATGGGGTGCATTTGACCATGAAAGGGGTCAGATTCACTACCCTTTAATGCTATCTAATGACTCTATTATGACTTCATGGATATGGAATTAATCCCAGAAGCCTTTTTGAGAGATAAACCTACAGTTATAATCATACATAGATGAACAGTCAGATTTTTAACCAGTAATTACAGATTCAGCAGAAGGAAACGCCACATGTTTTATGCATTTTTTCTTAGATTGAATATGACTATAAAGGAGAGTCTGATTCAAACTTACAGATGCAATCTTGTTTGCCATTTTTAACAACCATACCAGTACTTCAAACAATATTCATTTTGACATTTTGACTATTCTTTCTTTTTAGAGACTGAATCAGACCATATAAGGGTTCAGATTCTTTACTCTATAGCCCTTTTGACTACATGTTGTATACCCTTTATAGGGTGAATTTCAGCCATCTACACTACTGTTTTGTGCACTATTATGGGGTGAATTTGACCATTGGAAGGTCATATTCATCTACCCTAGTGCTGATACTAACCTATCTAGAGATTTTCTTGTTAAATCTCTTTATTGACCAAGAGACTCAATTGAAAAACATATTTTTTCTAGAGAGAGCCTGACCATAGAGAAGGTCAGATCCTACACCTCAGTACAGCCTTATTTTTTAATATAGAACTGTGAGTATTTACCATGTTTATATAAATTTGGCCAGAAATAACAGAATGTTTCAGCAAAGAGATAGCAACAAAACTAACAGTATTCATCACATTCAACAGGTTCATTAATATGCTAATAAACATCTATACAATCACATGTACATAAAGCAAGAGAGATAACCTCATTTCATCAATGACAAACTAATTTAAACAGGGAGAAGAAGAAGAAGATTCCAATTCAAGAAATTTCATTAAGAAAAGATGAGTTAAATACATACCTTTTAAGAGAGAAACAAACAAAGAGACTTGACCAAATAAAGGTCAAGTATGAAGAGCAAGAAGGAAGAGAGATCAACAAACAGCAAACAGAAAAGACCCCAAAGAAAACCAAGCAGTCCAGCAAGAATAACCCAGAAAATCTTGAGTGAATGTTTGAAGGAAGAACTTACAGAAAAACAAAAATTCAGCCAAAAAGGAAGATAGCAACTGAACTAGGCCATCTATTTATGAACTTGTTTTTAAAAAAAAAAAAGGGAATCAGATTTTTCTTTTTTTCTCTAATAGGACTCTTCTTTTCAAAAACCTTTTAAGTAGAGAACAGTATTTCTGTAAAATGGAGAGGGTTCTGTATCCCAGCAGCTCAAGAGTGTAAAAATTCTCACCCCTTCATCTCTAAAAAGAGGGTCTACTTATAGGATATTTGGGAATGTGATATTCTTTGAATATTCCCTATCCAATACTAAAAAATAGTACCAAAACAGTACATAGGGCAGCTGTCAACCCTATCTTTGGGACAGCTGCCCCTATTCTAGAACATTCTTACCTATTAAAAGACCCTTTTACCCTTAAAATTCTGATTTCCTAAGTCTACATTACCTATTGTACCCCTTGGAGTCCCTGAATTTACCATTGGGTAATCAAGGTTAAGCTCACTTTGGGTTATTATTTAACTCTAGTTAACTAACACTAGTTAGGTTCACTAGTTAACTAGGCATTAACTTTGGTTAGTTAACCCCAACTATGTTCTTTAGTTAACTATTAGTTGTTCTTGACTAAGGTTGAGTTAATTAATTAAACGTTAATTGATTAAATACCTAGAGTTAGTTTCATACTACTTACTTATGTTTAAGTCAATTAATTGAAGTAAACCAATCAGTTTTGACTTCTTAAATTAAGTTAACAATTTTTGTTTAATTAAGTCAAACCGAATTACCTAAAAATCAGAAAACTTAGTTAATTATCAAGCCTAGGTTAAATGATTTGTTCTAGTTAATTAGTCCTAAATTAATTACCTTAGGCAGATTTTAGGACTTAGTTAGTTAATGAAAAATGGTTAGTTTATTAGATTGCTTCTTGATCTTAGTTAATTATACTAGTAACTAAACTCTCAATGAAGTTAGGAGCCTAATTAACTAATAAAATAATCTAGGTGAATGATTAATCTTCATATTATACTAAGGTTAGGGTGAGTAATCAAATTGAGATGGACAGTAGCATTTAGAGAGGAGATAAACGACAGTAAAGGTACTCTGGAGGACTTAAGCATGAACCAATAAAGCTAATTATTAATTTTAACAAGTAGAACATCTAATAGATCAATGAGGATTAACAGGAAAACCTAAATGACTAAACATGGTTGCAAAAACAATCCGGAATGTGCATAATCATGTTAAACATTGAATCAATCAAATCGAAGGTAGTGCGAATCAAAGCAGAACAGTCATACATACAGACAATGACGAAACCTAAGTTAGTAAACATGGTTAAACAGGGAAACCTAATTACTTAATTGACGAGAACAAAATCAAGATATGACTGTCATGAAATACGTTTAGAGCTTAAACTAAACGATGAGGAAGAAATATAAATAGGTGGAAGAAAACGATGAAAGAAAGCAAAAGATCTAAACAGTGATACATCAAAAATAACTAAACTATGACATATTCAATGCTAATAGCACAAGAAAGAGTTAGAAGGAGAGGAGGGGATACACGTTAAAAGGGTTTTTTGGCCGGGAAAGAGAAAAGAGGTCGTTGGGGCTTACCGGATCCAGTGGGGTTTGAAAATGAATCAAACCTTAATGAATCGATTAATATAGTTAAGAGCAATCGACCCATGAAGGTCTGAACCATTGATTGTCCTTGATTCGAGGGGAGTAGTTTTGGGGTTTTCAGATTCTTAGATCTGAAACCGGTGAAAATCGATTGGGTTTTTAAGGAAACCAGCAACGGGAGGTGATAGAGGGGATGATGGTGATTGTCAGGTGAGAAGTTGGGGTTGATTGGAGGTTGTCCGCCACCGGTAGGCGATTTCCGGTGGGCGGAGCAAGGTGGGAATCCTAGACGGCTAGGGTTTTTAGAGAGAAGAGAGAGAGAGAGGGACGGACGAAAGGGAAAGGGGGCGGGTTAGACTTCTAAGTGAATGGGGGGGTAGGGTTTATTTTGGACATTTATATAGTTTAGGGGGGTGAGGTCCTGGCCGTCCGATCAATTTCGATCAATGGCCAGGATTCAATTGATTAAACCAAACAGGGTCGTTTGGAAGGGTGCTGGGGCAGGCCGGGTAAGGGGGTTTTGGGCATGGGTTGTTTGAGTTGTGTAGGGATTGGGTTTGGGCCTGGGTAGTTTCAAGCCCAGGTCCGAAATTTGCTTTCTTAATTAATTAACTAATTAATCCAAATAAGTTCAAATTTAATTTAATCCAAAAAATGTTAGCAATTAATTTTAAACCTTATTTTTCATCTATTTACATATTAATTAAGAATAAAAACAACCAATTATATGTTCCTACTTAAATCGATGATTTATCGAATAAAATGATTAATTTTTTAGTAATTAGTTATTAAAAACTACATTACGTTAAATACTCATCATTCTTCTATTATTTAATTAATTATGAATAATAACTTCATAATTCCTTGATAATAGTGATTCAAATTTTAATAATTTTAAAAGATGAATTATGGATATGCAAAAAATGCAAATAATTCACAATTAATTACTGAAAAATTAACAAAAATTCACAAAATCAATTGATTTATTGAGATTTTTATATGACGATACGGGGAGTAAAAATCACATGCTCACAGCTGCCCCTTTTTGCTCGGAAACACGAAGAGTTTCCGGGCAAAGACAAAATGAGCAGCAATAAACGACTTTTACCTATTCATATGTTCCATTGAAGCGTTTTTAAAAAGTTTGACCAAACCCTGCTTCAAAAGTTGCCTACATATCCTTGGCTATAAAGGAATCAAGTCAGTGTAGTTCTTAAAATTTTGGTAGCTGGGACTACCGAGTAATTGTGGTTTCACTGCGGTTGCTGCTGATCTCCTTATTACACCCAAGTACAAAACGAAGGACTAACTAAAACCTATTAGCTGCTAAATTACAAGATTCATATCTAGGACTGGGTCTTGAGTCTTGATATTTTGCCGACTCTGACCTGGATCCTGATGCTTGTTGGCTGCAAGTGCTAGTTCATTCTTCTACAGGTTTTTCGGATCAAGAATGGACATGCATAGCTGGTGACTTCAATATGTCTTGAGCAGTAAACATCTTTTCCGCTTCTGCACCTTGGGTTTGGTCTTCTCTTCTTCTTCTTTTCTTTATTCTGGATCAAAACTTCTTCTTTTGGTCATCTTGAGTTCCAATGTTCTAGAAACGTACTCTGCGAAAAATCAAGACAAGCGAACAAAATTTTCTGCCCCAGTTTTCACTAGGAAAATTTCGTGAGTTATTGTAATAAAATCTATGCTACTATATTATTGAAAGCAATAAAAGGCCGGGAATTGTGTACCCGGAGTGAATGCCGACTAGGGGGGTGGATACCTATGCCTGAAAGGTGAAATCAACTAGGGATTGGAGGCCCTATATTGAGAAAAGATCGACAGGTTATGCTGTCATCGAGAAGAGATCACCAGGTTATGCCGGTGTCTGGGGAAGGATCAACAAGTTATGTTGTTGTCACAAAAGAGATCACTGGGTTATACCAACGTCTGAAGATAATCAACAGGTTATGCTGTTGTCAGAAAGATCACCAGGTTATGCCGGTGTCTGGAAAGGTCAACAGGTTATGCTGTTGCCCCGGGAAAAGGGAGCGATCAACAAGTTATGCTGCTGTCAGAAAGATCACCAGGTTATGCCGGTGTCTGGAAAGGTCAACATGTTATGTTGTTGCCTGGGGAAAAGAGAGTGATCAACAGGTTATGCTGTTGTTAGAAAGATCACCAGGTTATGCCGGTGTCTGGAAAGGTCAACAAGTTATGCTGTTGCCTGGGAAAAAGAGAGTGATCAACAGGTTATGTTGTTGTCAGAAAGATCACCAGGTTATGCCGGTGTCTGGAAAGGTCAACAGGTTATGTTGTTTCCTGGGGAAAAGGGAGTGATCAACGGGTTATGCTGCTGTCAAAAAGATCACCAGGTTATGCCGCTGTCTGGAAAGGTCAACAGGTTATGTTGTTGCCCCGGAAAAGAGATCACTGGGGTTATGTCGGTGTCTGTTTGGGTACGGGACCCTATGTTGGCATTAACTGAGGACTGGGATATCCTTGGTTGGAAAATGTTTGGCTAGGGGTTGATGGTCCTATGCTACTTTAGGGTTGCATCATATTCAACTTCACTTCTTCTCCTTGTTTATATATATGCGGGAAAAGATTTTGGAGGAAACTTCCTTTTCTTTGGAGTCAATGCTACATAGCTCTTTCTAGCTCTTGCGCAATTCCTTCTGATTTCCCCTGCTTTTACACGGTTGCTTTTGCACCTGTTTCCTATTTTCAAACAAAGAACAATTTGTTAGTTTGAAACGGTTGTTGGTTTTGCGGCCTTGATTTTCAACTGCTTGATCTCAGTTCTTTTGATGGAGATCTCAACCACTTGCTTGCTTGTTTGCTTGCTGGGGATTGGGTTTCATCTCTAATCCCGAGGACCTTGGCTTCCTAGATTTTACCATGGTGATCGGTCACGGGGGACCCAACATTTATTTTCTTTTTGCCTTTGTAGGATTTTCACTTGCTTTTCTTTTGGATTTCCAGAGTATCAGGGGGGAGTTTTGGCCCCTCAAATACTGCTACGACGGTTGGTTGTGTGGGACTTAACCTTTCCAACTTTATTTCGCCTTTATTGGCTTTTCACTTCTAACTTTTCTTCCGATTGTAACTTTAATCCACCGGGAATACGTCGGCTTTCAAACCTTGCCAACTTTATTTCGCCTTTATAGGCACTTCAATTTGACTTTCTCCTTTCAAGGTTTTGAGTTTGAATCATCGGCCATTGTGGCCAGTCGGGAACGACTCGATGTCTCCGACGAGGTTGGGTGCCTTTTGCATATTGACCCGCGTCAAATGAGAGCCCTGTAAATCAGTCTTGCCATATTTTCTTTGCCTTAGTTTCGGGACAGAGTTAGACCGAAAGGGATTCAAAATAAAAATAAACGACAGAACGAACGACGAATTCAAACAAGAGGTGTCCCTTTCGGGGAAAGAAAAGAACGACTTATCTGGGGTGCATGCGGGCTTTAATGAACATGACATGCCCTTTGGACTGGATGCCTGATCCGTGTAAACCGTCCGACTTTCAGAAATTCATCACAACTTATTACCTTGTTGAGAAATCTTGCCCCGGATTGTGTCCGTGTCAGTGACCTATTATCCTTTTCGATCATTGACCTCTCTCATTTCTCTTCTTACCGTCGCCTTGTAGTGCTCTTTGTGAGTTTTCACTAACAAGACTCTCTCATTTTAAATTTCTCCACTCACCGTCGCCTTACAATGCCCGTGTGGGTTTTCTCCGATACGACTCTCTCGTTTTAATTTCTCTCACTGCTTGTATCTTCTCTGAACAACTGTATCTTCCAATTTTGGACATCTTTGTCGATTGATCGGAAGGACTTGAACAGGGTTTTTGGTAAAAAGAATTTGTATCGAATTACAACTTTGGAACCTTTTATGCCCAAACGTCTCTGAACATAACATTTGCCCCAGCTTAAACTCTTGAGGAAATGTGAAATTTTTATTTTGGTGTGACTGAACCCCAAGGAGAGGCTGCCTACGTATCCTTTCAGAATCAAGTCGAACTTAGTTCAGGAAACTTTTGTTGTTATTTTTGTTTCTTTTGATTTTTTTTTTTTGATTTTTTTTTTAAATTTTTTTACAAGAACTTAGGGTTCCAAAGAGGGTAATCAAAGAAGAGTAACCAGCTCGAAGGGTTTGAAAAAGGGTTAATGCTGTTTGGGTAGCGAGAATGAAAGCCTTCGTCATCCCAAGCGGAGAACACTTGCAAATATATAGAGGATCAAACATAGTAACTTTTGACGGCATCTGCATTGACAGTCGTTTCGGGGTCATTTCCTTTGATGTCTCCCAGGTATAACGCTCCTTTTGGTAGCAATTTCCTTATGATGTATGGACCTTTCCAATTTGGGGCAAATTTTCCTTTCGCTTCTTCGTAGTGTGGGAGGATATGTCTTAAAACGAGTTGCCCTACCTCGAAGTTCCTATGTCGCACTTTCTTGTTGTAAGCGCGGGCCATTCTTTGCCGGTATAATTGTCCGTGGCATACTGCGACCATTCTTTTCTCATCAATCAGAGTTAATTGCTCCAGTCGGGTCTTGACCCACTCATTGTCTTCAATTTCTGCTTCGGCAATAACCCTAAGGGAAGGAATTTCAACTTCAGCGGGTATTACGAATTTCGTTCCATAAACCAATAGGTAAGAGGTAGCTCCCACAGATGTACCACGGTCGTGCCGTATCCCAACAATGCAAAAGGCAACTTTTCATGCCATTGTCTAGATGTGTGAATCATTTTCCTGAGAATTTTCTTGATGTTCTTGTTTTCTGCTTCAACGGCGCCATTTGCTTTGGGCTGGTAAGGGGTCGAGTTGCGGTGTGTTATCTGGAACTGTTCACACACCTCTCTCATCAAGTTACTGTTTAGATTTGCGGCGTTGTCGGTACTGATAGTTTTTGGGATACCAAAGCGACAGATGATATTAGTGTTCACGAAATCCACCACCACTTTCTTAGTGACAGCTTTGAACGTGACGGCCTCGACCCATTTCGTGAAATAGTCGATAGCAACCAAAATGAATCTGTGCCCGTTTGAGGCCCTTGGCTCGATTGGTCCAATGACATCCATTCCCGAAGAAACAAATGGCCAGGGTGACGACATAGGGTGCAGTTCTGAGGGCGGCGCATGGATCAAGTCTCCATGTATCTGACACTTATGGCACTTTCGGACGAAACCGAAACAATCTTTCTCCATGGTCAATATCCAGCCCGCAAGATTTTCTTCACAAGGACGTACCCATTCATGTGGGGACCGCATACTCCTGAGTGGACCTCGCCCATGATATTTTCGGTTTCTTTGGCGTCTACAGATCTTAACGGATTTAGATTGGGTGTCCTTTTATACAGTACTCCCCCACTTAGGAAGAAACTGCTGGCGAGCCTTCGGATGGTTCTCTTTTGGTCTCCATTGGCCTGCTCGGGATATTCTTTTGTCTTCAAAAATCTTTTAATATCATGATACCGTGGTTGGACTTCGGATGTGTTGCAGTAACCATGTCTTTCCTTGATTTGGATCTCCAATGGGTCTATGCGAGCACTACCTGGATAGGGTAGCATTGCAGCTAGGGTGGCCAGGGCATCGACTAACTCATTGTGGCACCGAGGAATATACCTGAACTCGACGGTTTTGAATCGTTTACTAAGATTCTCCACATGCTGCCTCTAGGGAAGGAGTTTAACATCTCGAGTTTCCCACTCTCCCTGAGCCTGCTTAATGATCAAATCGGAGTCCCCCATGATCAACAACTCTTCTACATCCATGTCAACGGCCATGTTCATGCCCATTATACAAGCTTCATATTCAGCAGTATTGTTTGTGCAGAAGAAACGGAGGCGGGCCGTGGCTGGGTAGTATCGTCCCGTGGGCGAAATCAAGATTGCCCCTATCCCGATACCTTTCGCATTGGCTGCCCCGTCGAAGAACATTTTCCAGGTGTCAGCGCCTTTCGAGATTACTTCGATGGAATTGATTTCTTCATCCGGAAAATAAGTGCTCAAAGGCTAGTATTCATCATCGACCGGATTTTTAGCTAGATGGTCGGCCAATGCTTGAGCTTTCATAGTCGTGCGAGTGACATAGACAATATCGAATTATGTGAGCAAGATTTGCCATTTGGCTAATCTCTCGGTGGGCATTAGCTTTTGGAATATGTACTTCAAAGGATCCAGCCTCGTGATGAGGTAGGTGGTATAAGCCAGCATATAATGTCTTAGCTTCTGAGCCACCCAAGTTAGAGCATAACAAGTCCTTTCTAACTGAGAATACTTGGCCTCGTAGTTTGTAAACNGCATCGTGTTGCCCGAGAACACACCCAAAGGAATTTTCTAGCACTGTCAGGTATAGGAACAAAGGCCTCCCTGGTTCTGGTGGGACTAACACTGGAGGATTTGACCGATATTCTTTGATCTTGTCAAAAGCGCCCTGGCACTCGTCTGTCCATTTGATGGACGCATCTTTTTTCAATAGCTTGAATATAGGCTCGCATGTGGAGGTCAACTGAGCGATGAACCTGCTGATGTAATTCAACCTACCCAACAGACTCATGACTTCCTTCTTGGTTCTTGGGGGTGGGAGATCCCGGATAGATTTTATCTTTGTTGGGTCCAGCTCGATGCCCCGTCGACTGACTATAAATCCCAGTAATTTTCCGGATGGAACTCCGAAAGCGCATTTGGCTGGGTTTAACTTCAAATTATATCTGCGCAGGCGTTTGGAGAATTTCCTCAAATGCTGCACATGGTCATTTTGGGTTCTGGACTTAATGATCACATCGTACACGTACACCTCAATCTCCTGATGCATCATGTCGTGAAATATGGCGGTCATGGCCCTCATATAAGTAGCCCCAACGTTCTTTAAACCAAACGGCATGACACGGTAACAGTACGTTCCCCAGGGTGTAGTGAAGGCTATTTTTTCTGCATCCTCTTAATCCATCAATACCTGGTGATATCCGGCATAGCAATCGACAAAAGACTGTACCTCATGTTATGCACAATTGTCCACCAAGATTGTGTATGTTTGGCATTGGAAAATTATCTTTAGGACTGGCTTTATTCAGATCTCGGTAGTCGACACATACTCAGACCTTTCCGTCCTTTTTGGGCACCGGAACCACATTGGCTAGCCAGGTGGTGTATTGGACCACTCGGATTACTCCAGCCTTTAGTTGTTTAGCGACCTCTTCTTTGATCTGGTCACTCATGTTTGTTTTAAATTTCCTCTGCTTTTGTTGGCCCGATGGATGACCGGGGTAGGTTGGCAATTTGTGTACTACCAAGTCCATGCTTAGTCCGGGCATGTTGTCGTAGGACCAAGAAAATACGTCTTTGAATTCTAATAGGAGTTGCATCAAGGAGTCTCTGGTCTTTTCATCCGCATGGACGCTTACCATGGTTTCTCGAATCCCTTCTTCACTGCCAAAGTTAACGGGTTCCGTTTCGTTTAAGTTTGGCTTAGGCTTATTCTCGAATTGTTCCAATTCTCGATTTATTTCCCTAAAATCCTCTTCTTTGTCATATTCCAGTTCTTCATTCATTATTTCGAGGTTAGACGACGTATTAGGATCAGAGCAGGAAGTCCGCAAGCATGTCATGTTTTTTAAAGTCGCATTATTAGGACTGAAAAATAAGAAAAGTAAACAAAAATCAAAAAGAATAGTAGACGATAAAATTTTGATTTCATTTCATTGAATTTGAACATAGGAGGGTTTACATCAAAATTTAAAGGCAAGAATTTAAAACTTGAGTTACACCCTGAAATAACTCATAGGGTAGAAAGGATGGCAAAAAGCTGAACTACCGAGACTTCCGTCGGACGGGGAATGGAGTAGCCTCCTAGTTTTGCAACTTGGCATCAGGTCCCATATACTGTACTTTGGCAGTTCTGGAGCCCTCTCCTGGTTGGACCATATGGGCCTCATACAACATTTGCCTCATTGCTCCGCATATTTCTTCTATTTCTTTGGCCGTAAAAACCTCTTCTTCTTCTTCCACGTATTTTGGATTGACAAATGATGCGGTGATGTGTGGGATCGGCTGAGGAAACAACCAACCATTTTTCTTGCGTTGGTCAGCCCATTGCTCATCGCCTGGGGTAGCTTGAAACCCTATGCCAAAAAACTTTTTATTGGCAGGCAAAGTGACGGGTTCTTTAATGCCTTGCAAGGACATCCCAAGCCCTTTTTCAGGTGTGTACCCATGTTTGATCATGTCGTTGGCGACCATAATTGATGCGTTTGATAAGAAGGGTTGAGGGCATGGGGTTCCTTCCTCATGCTGGTCTGCAACCACAATCTCGAAAGCCTGGTATACTATGTGCTCGCTGCCCTCTCTTGCTTCTTGGCATGGGGCTAATGGGTCCCTATAAATGGATTGCTCGTCTTCCCCATGGACCACGATTTCCTGGTCCTCATATTCGAACTTAACAATCTGGTGGAGAGTAGATGGCACTGCCCCCGCCGCATGGATCCAAGGCCTTCCCAAGAGATAATTGTAGGAACTATCCATATCCATGACCTGGAATGTTACTTCGAAGTCTACAGGGCCTATTGTCAAGACCAAATTGATCTCCCCAATCATGTCTCTCTTGATACCATCGAATGCACGGACGCACACATTGTTGGGCCTGATTCTTTCAGTCCCGATCTCTATTCTTTGTAAGGTCGATAGAGGGCAAATATCAACCCCAGACCTACCGTCCATCATAACTCTCTTCACCTAGTAACCTTCACATTTGACAGTTAAGTGGAGAGATTTGTTGTGGGTGGCCCTTTCCGGGGGCAAATCATTCTTGCTGAACGAAATCCGG
Source organism: Nicotiana knightiana (assembly GCA_005239525.1). Classification (NCBI taxonomy): domain Eukaryota; kingdom Viridiplantae; phylum Streptophyta; class Magnoliopsida; order Solanales; family Solanaceae; genus Nicotiana; species Nicotiana knightiana. The sequence continues at coordinate 6,485 of ML402155.1, read as the reverse complement.
TTGACCTCAAAAAATCATTCCGTCATCCTCTCCATTTGCTCGACCGTGGTGTTGGTCGGAATGTATGCTTCGTTGAGGGTTTTGATCAGGATCTTCTGATGCTCGCTTGAATTCACCAGCAAGGATAGAAGCGAGACCTGGGCGGAAGAGATTTCCTGAGCTCCTCGATTATGGCGTATTCAGAGGTTTTCATATTCTTGAAGAATTATTCTGCCTCTTCAGCATTGATCGACTTTTTGGGCGGAAAGCGTTTCATCTTGCTTTTGTTTAGCTCTTCCGGGTCGAGGTATTTCTCTGAAGAGTTTATATCGCCCGTTTCCCCGGTAATCTCTTTCCCTTTGTATGTCACCACCGTCCGACGGTAATTCCATGGGACGACAGTAGTATCCTTTATGGGAGTTTGCAACGCGCGGCTAATAATCACGGGCTCATTTAGCCTGGGTGAAATTATTTGCCCCCGTGCCGCATACGTCCCCTTCGGGACATATATGTTTGAGCCATTCATTATTCCCTGTTGAATTGTAACCTTCTGGGAGGGCTCAACACACTTTGTTCTTTCCTGTGTGCCTTAGGGATGTAAAGGACAGCATTTTTAGAGGGTCCCTTATTTGTCCCAGTCTCAGTCTGTTCCGTGACCAGTGGGACGGGGTTACTCTTTTTCATCTCCTTGGCTGGATTGGGTGCCGTCTTGGGTTTTGTTTCTACATCTGCGATGGCAATGATGGCCTTTAGAGCTGGATCGAAATCCTGGTCCTCGCAAATCATGCCGATGACGGGCCCATGATTGTGAGCGGGCAGTGGATTGTTTGTCACATTGGGAGCTTCTTCGTCCCTTAAAACCACTTTCTTTTGTTCTATAAGGATTTCCACGGCCCTTTTGAGGGTCCAACAGTCCTCCGTGTCATGCCCTTCTGCTCCGAAATGGTAAGCACAACTGGTACCCCGTCTATATGATGGTGATTGGGGATTCTGCCCGCTTGGAGGTACGGGTTGTAGGAGCCCCATATGGACTAACTTTGGGAAGAGGCTGGAATACGGCTCTCCGATGGGAGTGAAATTAAGTCTCCTTGGTGGCTCGCTGGGGTAGGCATTGTACGGGTAGCTGTTTTGAGATGGGCGTTAATTATATGGGGCTGGGGGACGATGGTTATTTTTTGGGGGTGGAGTTCTATTCTGATTGTATTGTTGTGGCGGCCTGGGATGTGGTTGAGCGTTCATTACCGCATAGGGAAAAGGGGGTGAAGCATAAGATGTATCTTGGTGAGGATAGTAATGTTGGGAAGCTTTAGGAAATGGGCGTGGGTATTGTCGAGGTTTCCTAACATCGGAAACCATCATGGCCCCTTTTTCTTTATTTTTCCTGTTGGCCGCAACCCCGGATCCGCTTTGGATGGCCTGAGAGGTCGCTCTTATGGTAGATTGGCTCAGGATACGACCAATTTTTAGCCCGTTCTCCACCATTTCTCCAATTTTAATTGCTTCCGCGAATGGTTTGCCCATGGCGGACATCATATTTTGGAAGTAATCAGCTTCCTGTGCTTGTAGAAAAACGCTAACCATTTCAACCTCATCCATCGGAGGTTTGACCCTGGAGGCTTGCTCACGCCATTTGATGGCGTACTCCCTGAAACTCTCTGAGGGATTCTTTTTGAGATTGGATAGTGAGTTCCTATTGGGGGCGATGTCCACATTGTATTGGAATTGTCGGACAAAGTCTCGTGCCAAGTCATCCCATATGTGCCAACGGGATATATCCTGGTCCATGTACCATTCTGATGCAATTCCCGTCAAACTTTCTCCAAAATATGCCACGAGGAGTTCTTCCTTCCCACCTACTCCCCTAAGCTGGTTGCAGTACCTTTTCAGATGGGCTATGGGGTCTCCATGTCCGTCATATTTTTTGAACATGGGGATTTTTAATCCGAGAGGCAGATGGACGTGCGGGAACATGCACAAATCTGCATAGGAGACACTTTTCTGCCCGCTCAGCCCATGTATATTTTTGAGGCTCTATTCAATACTCTTCATTTTCCGAGTTATTTCTTCGTTTTCAAAGCTTTTCTTATCCTGTCCCAAAGTGAACTCGGGCTGAGTTTGTTGGAGATATGCATTGGGAGTAATATGAGCGGTATCCTGATGGACGGATGGTGTTTGGAATATGAATGGTGGCAGCTCGAAACTCGGCCCGGAGATAGTTGGTGGGGCCGTGGCGGAGATTGGTGGTGCGGTGAAAATGTTGGAAGACACACCAGAAAACAAGGCCTGGGGGCGAACCTCAGAAGGCCTTCCGGCAAAGTGAGCCGACATAGTTGGATATCCAAATGGCGTGGCTAGGTAGCTTATGGGGATGTTGGACGTCCCTCATGCCCTGGGGATTATTTCTGGGAAACCCGGGATGGTACTGGGTGGTTCCCTACCATTAGACCATGCGGCAACGCAGAGTCCTGTTCTCTTCAGCTGTTGCGGACTCAGATGTTGGGATGACTGGATTTAGGTCTTCCACGGTGGAGTTGATGATTGGCAGGTGACTTTCAGATGTCATTTCTATGCTCCCCTTTAATCTAGTGAAGTAAGGATGGGAAGCCAGGTTACCGCAAAACCAACCACCTTAAAATACCTTACAGATTGAACCAACAAAACGTTAGTTTAATACATTTATCACATAGGCAAATCACACGTACGGGGTATGCAATGCACCTGATGCCTTTCTATATGTCTTTGCCACAGTTGTGTATTTCATCCCGGCTTTGTCTCTTGGTTTGTTTTTCTTTCTATTATTTTTTTATTTCCTTTGTTATTGCGTCTGCTATTTATTTCCTCGCTCGGTTTCCTTTCTTATGGTTATGATCGAATCCTATGTGGATTGCCTACGTATCACGGCGCCGCGTGAATCAGATCATCAAGTAGTTCATGCTAGCAATACCCAAAGAGATGCATATATCATTTTCTAAAGGCTTCAAAAAATTTCCAATCATTAAATAAACACTTTTGATTACAGAAAATTAGCAGCCCATTTTTGGAATTACAGAGTTTGCAAAACAGACTTGACACATATTTTCTAAATATAAAGACTGCTGTGGACTCAACAAATGACTACGACTAGAAAAGTGAAGTACAGACTCGAAAATATCAAGAATACATTAGTGCTTCCGTTGCTCCAGGGGCCGGTGGGGCATCATTCGGCCTTGCCACGGGCCTGCGTGCTATGTCTTGTCGGAGGCGGTAAAGGTCGTCCATTATCTTGTGGACGAATATCATAACTGCTGAGAAGAAAGTGGTTCGAGTCATATCTTCGCATTCCTGACATCTAGTGACGATGTAGTCAGCTATCTCTTGGACCTTTCGCTTGATAATATCCTTCTCTTGAAGCAGGCGCCCGATTTGTTGGGATCTTGCCTCTAAAGTTTGGGCATCCTTGTGACTCTGTTCTTGCCATTGTTGCAACTCTTTTTCTAACCGAGCCATCATGGCATAGCACTGTTCCCTCTCTGTTTTAAACCTTTTTGCCTGTTTGGCCATCTCGTTCTCGAAGGCGGCCAATTTTTCCTTCAAGCCCACGACTTCCTGGTCATATTTCCTTTTTAGTCTCTGGACAAACTCTGTTCTTTCTTCTGCACTTCTTGTTAATCTTGCCCGAACTTCGGCCAGTTCTTCTTCAGCTTTGTCTAAATCATTCCCATAGCTACATACTTTATGCCTTAGGCTGTTGATAAGCCTTTCATCAGCCCTGCTTCTCTCTAGGTTCTCAACAGCTGTTTTCAATTCCTGTATCTGGGCCCAGAGGACTTCATTTTCTTGGGCTAATCTATTTTTCTCCCCTTCAATCGAGGCAGTATGTAGAATGTTTTCGAACTTGATTTCCCTGACCTGGGCCTCCAATTTGCTTATGGTGGCTCGGTAGCTGTTCTCTTTTTCTAACCAAGCCCAATGCTCTTGAGTTTGCTCGGCGAATTGTTGTACATGGGATCTCTTTGCGGGTCGTTCTTTCTCTTGATTCTCCCTGCCTCTTACACCGTACCAAGAGGTGTAGGTGGGTTCCACTTACTCTTTGGATAAGTCTCTCACTCGAGTTTGAGGTTCTGAAAACCTGCACTCGTTCCAAATTTGACGGACCCTGCCTTCAGGAAATGCAGCTCCTGGTCATAACTCGATGGCTTGTTGGCTTAAATCCTCGTCATGGGGAACACCCTGTTGCCTCCCCAACTAGCGTAAGACCCGGTGCGGGGCATATGGATGAATGCTCCGCAGGCCCATTAACAGGAGATAGCAAACCTCAGCAGACATATTGATAACCTCGCTGAGAGGGAGCCACCCGAACGTCCACTCAATTTGGTTGGCAGTTAGTGAGCTCAAGTATGAGGCCAGGCTTCTGTGCCTTCAGGGAATTGGTGGCCTTTTACCCGAGTACTATGTTCCTCGATGCAGTTCAAACCGGTTAAACCGTAGTTCATGTAGCCCAGGCGGTGAAAGAGGTGTTCAGCCAGATTTGTAGGAGCAGGTTGCACCCCTCAAAGAATTTTCCCCCAGATTGGCAAACTGTCAGAGCACGGTAAATCTCGGCTAAGACCATCGGTACAAGTGTGCCATTGGACTTTTTCATCATGAAGTCTGCTATTCCCACAAGTCCGATGTCTATGCATCCATCACATCTTGGGCAGATCAAGGTGCCCAAGAATGCTACCACAAAAGCTTGCCCCCGGCGGGCTTCCCATTTAGCCTGATCTTTGTGAGTTAGACCAGTGTTGTTAGCCTCAAAACCCTGGGGATCTCCATAACATCTGTAAAGAAAGTAGAAAGTGCAGAAGCCTTCGGACAAGTGTGGGTCTTGGACGTCCCGGCTAATGTTCAACAGATCCAAAAACTTGTGGGGAGTCACCGACCTGAGTGCCACTGGGTACCGACTTCTGAGATTGTCATTGAGACCAGCATACCCCGCTATTTCCTCTAGCGTGGGCGTCAATTCAAAGTTCAAAAAGTGGAATACATTGTGGGCGGGATCCCAGAACGGTACTAGAGCCTCGACGATGTCCAACCTCGACTTGATCTTTAAAAGGCCAGTAAGTCCCCCTAAAGCTTTCATAATAGACTTTCTACTGGTCTCCCCCAAGTTGCTCCACCACATATGGAGTCCTAGAGGGATTTCCTCAACTGTCCTGAAGGGGATGTTTTCAACTGTATTCATCCTGCACATTTGCTTTTGATTAAAACCATAGAAAAAATTTTGAAAAGTGTCATTTTGGAAAAGGGTTTTGTAATAAAGAAAAATGGACCACCTTTGCGAATACAGCCCTTTAAGGCTGTGTTCGCGAATTGGGTCGATATTTAAGACCAAACACAGGCGGCCACTTCCGCAAAACGGCCTTCCGGCGCCCCACTTGGGCGATTAGGCTATAATGGTGTCACCTAATTTTATTTAGGGCTATATCCTTTTGATTTTGAAAAAAATGGAGTTGGACCATATGAGGGTTGCCTACGTATCCCACACCCATGAGAATCAAACAATGCGTAGTTCGGGAAAATCCTGACTGATTAAAAATATACACCCACTCATTTTGTTTTATATTTTTTTTTCCCAGAAATTTTGGCAGTGTTTCGGGATAAATACGAGGATTTTCAAAACAGGGTGAATTCTCTATTCTACCTTAATCTTGGTTTTCTGTTCATTTTTTGGTTTAGCTGGTCAATACACAAGCTGAGACAAATAAATGCATACATAGCAAGTAAGATGCGTCAGGTAGTCTTTCATTTCGGGTACACCTGTCCTAGACGGACCCAACCCCTGTGTTGAGTCCCCTAAGTCAAATGCACATGATGCGAATAAGCGTTCCTACTAGGGATCCGACATGAGGTTTTGTTACTCTAGGTTTAAACCTGGGGTTTTGGTCTAGACCAGGCTCACCCGAGCGGACAGCTCGAGCCGAGGTTGGGGCAGCGTACCGGGAATACATAAGATTCACCGGCTTTGCAACTTATCCGTACCTCGTTCTAAAATTTGGATATGACTCTAACAGAAAAGAAGTCACACGAAGTGAATACTTCCCATATGATTTAGAAGACTCAGAGAGAAGAAGGTGTCGGCACAATTTATATACAGTTCAGATAATATCTAAGCGGTAAACAGCGACATTTAGCACGTTAGGTTCAAACATGTAAAATCAAATAATAAATCCAAATATAACAGTTTATTCTAAGCTCGAATTCTTGAACCCTGAATCAGAGATTCTACGTTCGATCCCCAACAGAGTCGCCAGAGCTGTCACACCTCNCCCCCCCCCCCCCCCCCCGATTAATGAAGGGGTAATAAGGGAGTTTGTCGACTTAAAGTGACACTATTCGGATTTGGGATTCATTTATTTATTTTAGAGTCGCCAACCGGATTTTTGACGATGCTCCGGGACACCGTGTTTATTTTAAAAATCCCAAAACCGAGGAAATTTTGACTCTGTTTTAATTTTTCTGCGACCAGAAATCCGAGTAAGGAATTC
>ML402154.1:0-58100 GCA_005239525.1 Nicotiana knightiana | reverse complement strand
TATATATATATATATATATAAATATATAAATTTAGTTTCTTCCAATTTAAATGTAAGTTATAATAGTATTTTTTTTTAGTATAATTTAAACTATAGTGTAAATATTGAGTTTTCTTATTTATATATATTTTTTTAAAATCTAAAAGTAAGTTTTATATATATAATACTAAAAATAATATATAATAATAATAATAATAATAATAATAATAATAATAAAAATATTAATAATAAAAAATAAAAAATAAAAACCACTTTCCCCACTTCCCCATTTCACTCATACCTCACCCTCATAAATCCTAACTAACCACCCATGATCCCCACGTCTGAATTCAAAACACACACACCCACACCCCATAAAACTCATCCTTCTTCTTCTTCTTCTTAAAGGAGAGACCACTCACAAAAAAAAAAAAAAAAAAAGAAAGACGCTAATTCCCTCCCCCANAAAAAAAAAAAAAAAAAGAAAGAAAGACGCTAATTCCCTACCCCATCTCAGCCGTCGGCCAACCTCTCGTCTCCATACTCACTGCCGCCGCTACTGTTCAACTCACTGCCGCCTTCATCTCCGCCGCCCACCCCCTTCACGCTGAAAACCAGCCCTCCCCTCCTCGTCGCTCGAAACACCACCTCAAATCACCCCAAACTAGCCCCTGTTTTCAGCCAAAAACACAGAAAACTCCAACTCCAAACAAAAACAAAATAGCAAAAAAAAAATGCAGCCAAAAGTTTAAAAAAAAAACAGCATGAACTTTGCCGAAAACCAGTCCTGAACAATGCTAAATCACCAGTTATTGTCACGAGTCACGCGTCGAGGTACTGTCGTTGGTTTCTGATTCTCATTTCGTCCAGAGTTCGTCGGTTTGAGGTCAATTTCTAAACCTTGTTCTTAATTAATTTTTATTTGTTCTTTCTTGTGTATTTTGATATCGGAATGAAGTTCCGCTTGACCTTTAGCCTCTACAATGGTGTGCGTGTGATGTTTTTGTTTTGCATTAGATTACTAAATGCTTATTGAGGTTTGATTTCTTAACAAATAGATGACTGAAGTAGATTAATGATGAGTTCAAGTTGGGGATTTTAATAAAGTGGGATACAGGGTGATTAAAGAAAAGATTTCAGTTGGGAATTTTTGCAATTTCCTCGTCTATATCTGGTAGTTTGAGTTCTAAAAGGCTGATGTTTTATTTTAAATTAGTTGCGTTTATTTGGCTAGTCATTCTCATTGTCTGTTTCTTATCCACAGTAATTTTATAATTATGTTTTGACCTAACAATGAACCCCAAAATATAGTAAGAATTAACATCGATAGTATGCTCTTAGGCACGCTCTTATTTAGTCGACTTGTTGAGATTGTGTACACGTATATGTGACATAGTTACGATACCAGATAAACCGAGGTATGCGTTCACGCAACTTCGGCCAAATAATCTTAATAATAATAAAATTTTAAAATTGTGTACATGTTTACGTGATACAAATAAATGTTAAAATAAACACTCGTAGAGACTTTTAGGAACGAATTTCTTAAAAAAAAATTATTATCAGAATTGCATACACGCTCGCGTGACGTGATTTCGGTTTCTTTTGACAACAAAACAAAATATGCGCTTGCGCACTTTTTTCCATATTATTTAATGAGTTCAGTGTCAAGAATTGTGTACACGTCCGCGTGACATGATTTTAGACGCGTTTTAAACTCTATGGGTTTACGTATACGTGACTCGTCTCAAAATAACTCTTTAAACACAAAAGAACATTAAAAGCGGTAAAAATTTAAAAATGCATTTAGGTGCTAAAATCAGTAATTAAACAATTTAGGCCGAGTTTAATCATTAAGCGACCGTGCTAGAACCACGGAATTCGGGAGTGCCTAACACCTTCTCCCGGGTTAACAGAATTCCTTACCCGGATTTCTAATTCGCAGACAATTTAAACAGAGTCAAAATTCCTCGGTTTTGGGATTTCTAATAAATAAATGGTGTCCCAGAACACCGTAAAAAATCCGGGTGGCGACTCTGAATAAAGTAAATCCCAAAAATCAAATAATGTCACTTAAAGTGGATAAACTCCCTTATTACCATATCCGTTATTACCCTTACGGGATAGGGGTAAAACGGAAGGTGTGACAATAATATTGTGTAATAACTTGAAATTTATATAAATAAAAAGATAAAACACTTCATAGTCTATATTGTCTCCATAAAACCAAAATGTTTTAACCCAATAACATAAGTTTTAAATTTGAACACTTCAAGAGTTAGAGTATGTTTCAAATGTTGATAACAAAAGATTCCTAGAACATAGACAACAATTCAAAGTTCTTAAGTAAGGTCTAGATCTTCACAATCTCCATCTTCCCTTTCTTCAATTGCTCCACCAACAAAAGAGGATAAATAAAGTCATTATCCTTCAAAGTATCATAATAATAGATAAATTATTTATTGTTTTCACACATTGGGGCAGGAAGACTGAGAATCATAGCTAAGAAAAACAAAGACATGGCTTCCACATTCTTGGTTGTCACGCCAACAAACAAAGACATTGTTTTCACACATTGCGACAAGAACGTTGTTTTTCTACCACCCAAAAAATTGAACTGAAGCTATCAGCTACATATAGCCTCTTTAATGTACTTCAAACATTAAAGCTGCAGGTGATTTTCAATTTGCACAGCACTAACCATATTTTCCAGCATAAAGTTCAAGAAACTACTACTATTACTTCTTGTTCAACAAATAAAAGGTACTATTCAGAGAATAGAAGAGATTTTGAGAGTGGCCATTGATATTAATCAGTACGTATGAAACTTCAGGTGGAAGAAAAACAAACAGAGAGATAACAGAAGTTGAAGGAAAATTTATGACCCATTTGAATTTGCCAAATTGACTAATCACCTGTAAAAAAAAATACAACGAACCAGCGGAGCAGGCAAAACAAGCTTCACTTTGCCCATCATTCTTTCTTCGACCAAGAGAAAAAGCTACACCTCTAAATTGTGATGGTACAAAACTACAAACGTAATAGCAACATACAAATGCTCCATATGAATTGACATTTTTTTGTGGAGAAAATGGGAAAATATTTTAATGTTCTTCAAATTAATTGCATTACAATTCTCATAATGCCGCACTTATTGTTGCACCAAACAAAATATTTTCCTAAAACCATGTGGCAAAACCCGGCTGTAGTCCAGCTCACCCGTGTGACATTGGCCAACAAATTCTAGGTAAAAACAGGTTCATCCCAACTGAAATTTTCCTAACTACTACTACTAAAATATTCTTTTTGGTGTGAAGCAGAAGGAGGAGAAGAAGAAAGAGACAAACAAACAAAGATAGACGTACTCACCTTGATTTACTCCCAGTAGATAGACGATTGATTAGTTGCACATCAGCTTGTTATGCAAAGGAAACTTCTCCAGGTGAACGAGCATTGAAACTTAGCATGCTGGGATCAACCCGTAAATCTGAATTCTGATGCTTGAGTTGTGAAATGATGTTAACTACAACTTGTAGTTCCATGGCATCTTTCTGTGCATTGAACTTTTCCTGCAATCTTTGTTGCATCCTTTCTTCAATTTCTTGAGTCAATAAGATGTTCTAAAATATACTCCTACCCTTCACAAATCCGGATTGATTAGGAGATATTAGAGAAGGCAAAAAACTCTCCAATCTATCATGTAACACCCTAGACAAGACGTTGATAATGAAGTTGCTCAAACTAATAGGTCTTAAGTCAGAAAAGGTCTTAACTCTAGGTTTCTTAGGCAGAAACACTAGATTGGTGTGAGTGATGGATTTAGGCAGTGCAACTCCTCCATAGAAGTGTATCACCATGTTATGTATATCAGCAACAATAACATCATATCATGTTTGATAAAACATGTCAGTGAATCCATCAAGACCACTAGCACTCTCCCCGCTAAGCTCAAAAACTGTTGTCCTTAGCTCTTCAATTGTTGGCAATCTACTAAGTTCCAAATTCTGTTCCATAGTGACCATCAAAGGTACATTATTGAGCAAGGAAAAGTCAGAAGCATCACCTTCATTTGTGAACTATTTTTGATAGAAGCCCACTGCAGCTGTAGCCAATTACTCCTGGTATTCAATCCATACCCCACTGCCACTTTTGATCATCTTCAGTTGCAGTTTATTTCTTTTGCCACTAACATGATTGTGAAAGAAACTTGTATTCCTATCTCCTTCAGCAAACCAAGTCATCCCATCTTTTTGCTTCCAATACAGCTCCTCAATACTCAAGTATTTCTTCAATTCAGATTGAGCCTTTTGAAGCACAATCATGTTCTCAATTTTAGGCTCTTCTTCAAGAAAAATCTCTTTCACCCTAACAATGTCCTCCAAAATAGCCAACTGCTTGAAGATATCACCAAATGTTTCCCTACTCCATTTTGACAATGTTGCCTTCACCCTTTTGAGCGTCTGCTTGAACATAAAAATGGATCCCCTATGAAATCAACTTCCTAATTCTGCCTCACCACATCCAAAAATGTAGCATGCTTAGCCCAAAAGTTCAAGAACCTGAAAGGCTTGACAAAATTGGTGGTCTGCTCCCCGCATTTCATTAGCAATAGTTCATGATCTGATCCAGTTCTGATTAGATGTTCAACTTCAATAGTTGGCAACATGTTATGAAATGGCTAATTCACAAAATCCTATCCAATCTATTGAATATACACGCAGCACTGGGTCTCCCATTCCACCATGTAAATGGACTTCCTATATATCCTCGCTCAAACAAACCACAAGAGTTTACACAAAATGCAAAATCCTCATATTTAGGAAGGTGTACTGGAAGTCCTCCTATTTTCTCATCTTCGTGCTGTATCACATTGAAATCCCCTTCTACCAACCATGGCAATTTCATATCACTTGCTAAGTAATACAAGTAATCCCCCAATTCCAACCTCTCCATTGCTGAACATTTTGCATAAACAAATGTCATCATCATGTGCTGCCCCAGGTCATGGTGAAACACTCTCATAGTCACCTGTTGTTCAGTATCCTCCACTAATTCTCATTCCACCACTGCATCAAAGAACAACCATATTTTCCCATTAGTATTTGCATAAGCAGTCTCCATATTCAACCTCCTTCTATATCTGTAAATGAATCTCTTATTTTGAAAAGGCTCCATCAATGCAACTACACAAAAACTATGCTCCATGTTAATGTTGATCACCCTAGGAAAGGCCTATTGTGTATTCAAGACCTTATGTTCCATATTAATGTTTTGATCATCATCATTTAGATAGAGAAGCTGCCCTCTTGGGCATTATTCTTGAAGGTTGTGGTGGCTCTTTATTCTGATTCTTCTTAGTTTTCTTACCTCATTTAGCACTAGCTGAGGGTGATAAATCTCCTTCCCTAGCCACTTGTTTGAAGTTTCCTGCAGTTGATTCATCATCTCCTTCATCCTCCATTAGATTTTGTCTCATTAAGTCTTCATCAATTGGTGCCACATTGTGTGTAACTAAATCATGTAAATGCTGTAGAGGAGTCTTCAGCGGAACACTAAGTTACAACTTCATAATCTGATCAGAGCCTTAATCCATAGGCACTTCCTCTATTTCCCCAGTTGCTCTTGGAACAATTGACCGCTCATCAGCCTGTTCATACCCCTTTTCTATCCTCCATAAAAGAAACATCTGCATGCTTCATTATGAATTAAAGCTCATAGACACAGCCTAGCCCCAGAGTTATTGTATCAGTCTGCTCTGAATGCATTGTTCTATTGTGATCACCACCCTTCCTGTTGCGTGAAATTTTGTCTGACCCCACTATATCATCCCTAACCTTCCCATTATCATCTCCATCAAGTTTTCTCTCTGATGCATACACCGGAACACCATCTGCATATGCCAAAATATCTCCAGTTGCACTAGGGTTAGGGTTTACTGTGACTGACTCATCAGGAGCACCTGGCTTTAGGCTTGGCGTTTCTAGCTTAATGCATGGGGAGCCTAGCTTTAGGCCTGGCATCGCCAACCTAACGTCTGGTGAGCTTGGCTTTAGGCCTGGCGTCGCCAGCCTATCGCTAGGTGATCTTTGCATTTTGTCCTTCTTCACCTTGTCTTCTATTGTCTTTGTTGTGCCCAGCTGATCATCCTCAACCTCAAATACATCGCTCCATAAGACCTTTGTAGAGTTTACCTCATCAAGATCCTCAATCTGCCCAGAATCTGCAAATGTTTGAGATGGAATCTCATGACAAGATTGATTTATTTTCACATTGTGTTGTTTTAGCTCCTCTTTTCTAGTCCCAAATCTTCTATGAACCCAGTCAATTGTAGATTCATTATCTGCCCTTTCATCAGTACGTTGATCACTTGGAACACTAGAATTGGGTTACCATTATTCTCATTTTCCACCACCTTCTCTACTTCTTCCTTCTTCACACGCTTAAGTTCCTGTTGAGTTTCCCCATGTTCCTTCTTATTACCATTGCTATGATCCTCACCTTTACCTTCAGTAATTTGTAGAGTAGGCTGATGAACTTCCTCAACCTCTAGTGCATAAAATTGTTCTTGGTTGTAACTTCCTCAACTTTGGCCTTCCTTTTACCCTTGTCAGCTTCCTTTCCTTGTTTGTTATCAACAATGTGACCTCTATTATCTCGTTGGTATTTGTTCTTCCTTGCTTGCATCCATTCCTGATTGGCATGATTCGTAGTAGACTTACCAACCACTTTCCACTAGTTAGGACCTTTGTTGAATTTGCAGCAGTCCCAATTGCATCTGAACTCACCACAACTGCCTTCTCCTTGCTTTGTTCCTCAACACCTTCTTCAAATCTCTTGTGTAATTCAGGATCAATTACCCAACAGTCAAGACACTATGCCCTTGTTTTTGCAAGTCTTGCAATATTTTAGCATATAATCATACTTAATCCTTATCCACTTGAACTCTTCTGGCCCAGATTCATCAGTCTATTTCACAATCTTAATACGATGATAGAATTTACTTAATAAGTTAACTTCCACCTTCACTTTAGCACAACTAGGTCTAGTCCCATTTTGAGTGGCTAGGTCTACATGTAATGGATTACCAACTGCACGAGCTAATGAAAATACACATTCCTTACCAATGAAATTAGGAGGCAGTTCTGGAAAGCTAATTCAGGCTATGGCAATGGGAGTCTCTTCATCATATATCCACCATGGATTCCATTTTGTACAACGCATCTGCCACATGTCTGACTGAGCTTTTAAATAAAAAGCTGGCTTTGAAAGAAGATGAACATAGTCCTCCAATAATGACAGCCTAATCAAACATGACTATCTTCAATTAAACCAACTGACCAATGGCCTTTAATCTCTTACGTGATTCACTAATAACAGGCTTCCCATATGAAAATTTTTTCCAAGAACTGCAAGTTGAAGCCCTTGTTGTACGATAGATTGCTTTACTTTTTGTTTCTTCCACTTCATAACTGGTTCTTCGTTAAGGAACTCAACTAGTGTCAATGGTAATGTAGCTAGGGTTTTCATGAGGGCATTAATGACAGTAGGTATTAAGATTATTGGGTAATCCATGGGTTGGGGATTGTTGTTTGTGGTTGTAGATGGTTGGGCAAAAGTGGGGGGAGGTTGGGGAGGCATCACAACCACTGAGGGTGGCTGGTCGTGGATACCATGGAAGGGCAGTCGCCGGTTAGGGTTTAGGAGAGAGAAGCGAGCATATTTCTTAACCTTTTTTTTTGTAAAGTTATAATAGTTGGGCCCAGGGGTAATTGGTTTTTTTAATATAACAAAAATTATATATAAATATATAAATATAAAATTGACCAACCGATTTCAATCGGTATTATTGTTAAATTATATGTTATTTACAATATCTACATATATTTAACAATACTCCCTCTGCTCTCCCTCTCTCTCTCTCTCTCTCTCTCTCTCTCACACACACACACACACACACACACTCTCTCTCTCTCTCTCTCACACACACACACACACTCTCTCTCTCTCTCTCTCACACATACACACACTCTCTCTCTCTCTCTCACACACACACACACACACACACACATATATATATATATATATATATCCTCAGCAATATTTTTTATCTTTTTTACTCTTTTAAAATATAGTTTACATTGGACAAAATAGTCATTAGCTTATTTTCCTAAATCATTTAATTATTTTCTTAATATGTAGGAGTATTTATTATTTCTATAATATATAGGAGTAGTCATTTAATTATTTTCCTAATATTTAGGAGTTTAATTCTTTAATTCTAGAATTCCTACACTTTTCAATCCAAATAAGGAAAGAATCATCCACTTTTTAAGAGTTTTTTTCCTTAATAAAGTTTTTTTCTTTTAAATCCATTCAAATTTAGGAGTATTATATTAAAAATAAAAAACATTTTAAAAAAGTAAAAGAAAAATTGAAAGGAAACATGTGAAAGATCTCACATATGACTATGGAATTTTGTTATTATTTTCAGCTGTTGTTTCATTCAGTTATTTATTTTAGTTTTTGTACAATTCGTATAACATTAGAAAACATCCAATTAAGAATTATTGTAATTTATTGACTTCAAAGTATTAAAAATCAATAATAATAAAGCTAGGATTGAAATAGCTCTTAAAAATAGTACTTGTATATATGATACAAGAATAAATGCTATTTTCTTACTAAAAGTAATAATAGTAATAATGTATTAATAAATACGTATATAATACATAAATAATGTATTTGATATTACACATTATTTTCTAGAAGCATCTATACTATATTAAAAGTACGAAGGCCCTTAACAATCATTCACCTTTTTTTACCCTCTTAAAATACTTTTTACAATAGACAAAATTGTAATTTAATTTTTTTTTCCTAATATTTAGGACTTTGAAATTAACTAAAATTTTATTATTAGTTCTTTACTTATTTTGAATTAAAATTACTGCCTTAATTATATTTGAACTACTATCCTTTTGTGTAATGAACTATGTATTATGCAAGGCTTTTTCATTTCCTTATAGTTTCTCACGGCAATTTCCATATAAAATATGTTTAGACATTCATTCTTCTTATAGGGAACTTATTCTTACAAGGAGAAACTTCTATGGATTGGAACTATTAAAAAAAAGAGGTATGTACTTAATTAAATATTATTTTAATTATTGAATGTAATTTTGAAATATTATTCAAAAATTAATCAAGAGCAAAATAATTGTTTGAGAAGTAATGAAGGTTAAAATATTATCTACGTTAAAAAACAATAAAAGAAGAATAATACTGCAGAGAAAGAGAGAGAGTGAATCCTATTGAATTTTGGAATGATTTACAATGGAATATTACCCCTCTATTTATAGGGATAGAATGACTTAGCCACCAAGTAAAGTCCCTAAGATCTCTCTAAAATATAGACATTCACCTTAAATAGAATTCTATTTATAACACTCTCCCCTTGAATGTCTATTCAACAAATAATGTGCCTCGTTAAAACGTTAACTAAAATAAAACCCAATGGGAAAAAATTCTACTAAAGAAAAAAGAGTGCACATGTTTAATAATACGCCTTTTGGTTTCCTCGTTAAAAACCTTGCAAGGAAAACCTAGTGGGACAAAACCTTGTAAGGAAAAAAGATGAGACGACCCAAAAAGTCATCTCTCATTTATAAGTCAAAATTGTGTTCTGAGGCCTTTGAAACCTCCTCTTATCTCACCTCGTTTTGCATGCGCAGCCCGGACGTATATCCGGGAAGCTTCTATGTGAAAACTGAGAAAAAAGCTAAATTGACCTTTAATATTGAATTTAAGTTGACTTCGATCAACATTTTGGGTAAATGAACCCAAACCCGTGATTAAACGGTCCCAGAGGGTCCGTGGGAAAATATGGGACTTGAGCGTATGCCTGGAATTGAATTCCTAGGTCCCAAGCCCGAGAAATGAATTTTTGAAAGAAATTATTTTACTGAAAATATAAGAGTTTTTGAAAATTTGGTTATATTTGAAATTTAGGGTATCAGACCCGTATTTTGGTTCTGAAGCACGGTATAGGTTCAATATGATACTTGAGTTGTGTCTGTAAAATTTGGTAAGAAACGGAGGTTATTTGACGTGATTCGGACCCGTAGTTGTGAAATATGATACTTTGGAAGTTTTGGAATGTTTCTTTGATTTTAATGCTAAATCCGTTGTATAAGATGTTAAATTGGTGATTTGATCGCACGAGTAAGTTCGTAGGATGTTCTTGAGGTTGTGTGCATGTTTAGTTTGGAGCCCCGAGGGTGAGTTTCGGGTAGGTTCCAGGATGTTTAGAATTTGAAAATCACTGCTAGTTCACCAGTTCTGGTGTGCCCGCACCTGCGAGCCTAGGCCACAGGTGCGGACCCTCAGCCGCAGGAGCGATCCATTCCCAGCCAACCCCTTTCCGCAGGTGCGACAAAAACTCCACAGAAGCGGTTCCGCATAAGCGGATGCACCTCCGCAGGTGCGGCCATCAGTGGCCTTGCCCATTTTCAGAGGTGCAGCTACTTTTCCGCACCTGCGCACCGCAGGTGTGAGGGTCGGGCAGTGTGTTTATGTTAGAGCTTAATCCTATTTCATTTTCACTTCTTCACAAAAATAGGGAACCAAGGGCGATTTTCTCATGAGAGTTTCTTCCCAAATCATAGGTAAATGTCCACTAACTAATTTCCTAATGATTTTCATCAACTTTTATCAAGAATTCTAGGAATTTAATGGTAGAAAATTGGGGATTTGGGTAGAGTTAGGGCTTTTTGAATAATTGGAATTTAGACCTCGTTTTGAGGTCGGATTTCGAAACTAATTACGTGTTCGGGCTCGTGGGTGAATGGGTGATCGGGTTTTGGTCCGAACCTCGAGTTTTGACCAAGCGGGCCCTAGGTCGATTTTTGACTTTTTAGGAAGAATGATAGAAAATTCATAATTAAGCATTGGGGCTGAATTATTTAGAATTTATTGATATTACTAAGTTAATTACGTATAGATACAATTGAATTGGAGGCGAATTCTAAAGGGAAAGCGGTAATCGAGGCTTGAGTTTGGTCGTGAAATTTGAGGTAAGTGTTTGGCTTAACCTTAACTTGAGGGAATAGGTGTTGTGTCCTATTTGTTATGTGTAAGTATTATGTTCAACATATATGTGAGGTGACGAGTATCTATACGTTGGTGTCAAGTATGCCCGTGAGTCGAATATTGTGAATTATGTGGTTTTTTGTTAAGTAATACTTGATTTTCACTTTATAGTTATCCATGTTGGTGGAAATTCCTTGATATTGAACCGTGTCGAGTATTGGTTTCAGTTGAAGATGTTTATGTGAAGTTATGTACTAAGTGAGATTGGAGATAGTTGTTTTTTTACCCTTGCCGGGATGACATTGATTCCACTGTTGGCTCCCTTGCCGGGACGTTATGGTATTTCTGTTTACTCTGTTACTTTCCTTGTTGGATTGCTGTCATTTGATATGTTTGGGTGAGGAAGAGTGTGAAAGCACGAAGGGTGATACCGTGCTGATATTGTGATTTTAAAAGCACGAAGGGTGATGCCGTGTTATGATATGAGAGATAATGCACGAAGGATAATGTCGTGCCATGATATTGTGAGGTAAAAGCAGGAAGGGTGATGCCGTGCCGAATATGTTGATTATGATGGTGAGAACTAGAGTAAAATCACAAAGGCTGATGCCATGTACTTGTTTTCGTATTACTATCTTGTTTCCTAAATTGATATCCAAATTGTGCCTTACCTCGTTATTTCCATTATTGATATTTCCTCCCCTCAGCATGTTCCCCTTTTCTGTTATGCTTAACTGCTTATATCTCGTCATATTATTTTCTCTGCATACTATTAAACTGCACAGGTTGACTTTTGTTGTCGTGTACTAGCCTCGTCATTACTCAATAAATGGGGTTGGTTGTACTAATGCTACACTCTGCACTTTCGTGCAGATCCCGGTGTAGGACCCTACAGATCATAGATCGAGGTTTCTGCCTTCAGTCCAGTGGAGACCCTGAGGTAGTCCTGCAGGCGTCCGCAGGCCTTGGCATCCCCTGCTACTTCTTTTGTATTCTGTTCTAGTTATTCAGAAATAGATGTACTTATTTCATTCAAACTGTTATATGTATTATTCGTAGATAGTCCGTGAGTTTGTGACTCCAAAAATTCTGGTATTGGTTCTTTTGTGAAATTTCATAAAGGCATTACATTGAGTTTATATACCTTGCTTCATTTTGTACTTTTATTTATGTTAGTGTTTTATTTCACATATTATTAGATAATAATAAAGCAATAAGGTAATTTAAATATTCACGTTGGCTTGCCTAGCGGGTTTAACGTTAGGCGCCATCACGGTCCTGACGGTGGGAAATTCGGGTCATGACAAGTTGGTATCAGAGCACTAGGTTGCTTAGGTCTCACAATTCACGGACAAGCTTAGTAGAGTCTGAGGGATCAATATGGAGACGTTTGTGCTTATTCCCCAGGGGCTATAGAGTTTAGGAATGACTTCACATCTGTTCTTCTCTGCCGTGCGATTTGATGTCTCTAAACTAACTGAATTTCTGCTCTATTCTCTCGCATATGGCGAGAACACGTGCTTCTTCATCCACTAATCAGCAGCCCGAGTCTCAAGTTGCAACTCCTACGAGGGGCTGAGGACGAGGACGAGGCCGTGCTAGAGGCCGAGCAGGGGCAGAGCTCAGCCCAGAGCAGCAGCCCTAGTTGCGGAGCCTCGGGTAGAGTTTGTTCATGAGGTTCCTACCCAGACAGTCCCAGCTGGTCCAGCTCTGGTTCCCGAGGGGTTCATTGCCAACCCAGTACTCCAGGATGCTCTGGTCCGTCTAGTGGGCCTCATGGAGAGTGTTTCTTAGGCAGGTTTGCTTCCTGTAGCACCAGCCGTCAGGCTGGGGAAGGAGCCTAGACTCCCGCTACTCGCACCCCGGAGCAGTTGTCTTCTCAGTTTCAGACTCTAGTAGCTCAGCAAACCGGGGTAGTTCAGCCGGGTAGTGTGGCCCAGACCGGTGATGGAGCAGCTATGTCTGTTGATGCTTTGTGGAGGTTGGACAGGTTCACCAAGCTTTTCACTACTACTTACAGCGGTGCATCTTCAGAGGATCCCCAGGACTATTTGGATAGCTGCCATGAGGTTCTACGGAACATGGGGATAATGGAGATTAATAGGGTCGACTTTGCTACCTTTCGTCTGTCAGGTCCCGCCAAGACTTGGTGGAGAGACTATTGTTTGGCCAGACCGGTTGGATCACCGGCCTTGACTTAGGCCCAGTTCATTCAGCTATTCCTGAAGAAGTTTCTTCCTATCACTCAGTGAGAGGATCTTCGGAGGTAGTTTGAGCGTCTCCAGCAGGGCTCTATGACCGTTACTCAGTACGAGACCAGATATGTTACCTTGGCCCAACATGCTATTATGATACTTCCCACCGAGCGAGAGAGTGTGAGGAGATTTATTGAGGGGCTAGCTCAGCCGATCAGATTGCAGATGGCCAAGGAGACAGGGAGTTAGATTTCTTTCCAGGATGCAGCCAATGTGGCCAGACGAGTTGAGATGGTTCTATTGCAGGGGGGTGGTCAGGGCTCTGAGAAGAGACCCTGTCATTTTGGCAGGTTCAGTGGCGCCTCATCTGGAGGCAGGGATTCTTTCTGTAGGGGCCATCCTCCTAGGCCGTTTCATTCAGCACTTCAGGTTTCTCGCAGTGCTCCAGGTGGCCGTGGTTCTCATATGCAGTAATCTTATCAGTTTCCCTACAGTGCACCATTAACTCCTATCAATGCACCGCCGATTCAGGGTTTTCAGGGTGGTTACTCAGGTCGCCAGGGTCAGTTTCAGGGTCAGCATCCTCAGCAGCCGAGGGCTTGTTATACTTGTGGTGATTAGAGGCACATTGCTAGATTTTTCCCTCGAGTCTCAAGTAGTTCTCACCACCAGGGTTCTCGTGCCATGGTTCCAGTACCAGGTGTTCCACCGTCCGCTCAACCAGCTCGAGGTAGGGGTCGAGGTGTTAGAGGTGGAGTTCAGTCCATTAGAGGTGGAGGCTAGGACGCTAGAGGTAGAGGTCAGCCAGTAGGAGGCTTTCCCAGGGATGTAGTTCAGACTGATGGGGCTCATCCCTAATGTTATGCTATTCCAGCCAGACCTGAGGCTGAGGCCTCCGATGCAGTTATCACAGTTATGGTTTCAGTTTGCAGCAGGGATTCTTTAGTTTTATTTGATCCAGGGTCCACGTATTCCTATGTGTCATCTTATTTTGCTCTTTATTTGGTTATGCCTCGTGATTCTCTGGGTACTCGTGTATATGTGTCTACACCGGTGGGTGATTCTATTATAGTAGATTATGTCTACCATTCATGTGTAGTGGTTATTGGTGGTCTTGAGACCAGTGTAGATCTTCTGGTCCTGGATATGGTAGATTTTGATGTTATTTTGGGGATGGATTGGCTGTCATCTTATCATGCCATACTGAACTGTCATGCCAAGACCGTGACATTAGCATTGCCGGGGTTGCCTCGACTGGAGTGGAGGGGGACTCCTGGTCATTCTTCCAGCAGGGTTATATCATATATGAAGGCTCGACGCATGGCCGAGAAATGGGTGTTTGGACTATTTGGCTTATGTTTGTGATTTTAGTGCCGAGGTTCCTTCTATGGAGTCTGTGCTCATAGTCCTTGGGTTTCCAGAGGTGTTCCTTGCAGACCTACCGGGTATGCCACCTGACAGGGATATTGAATTTTGCATTGATTTGGCTCCGGGCACTCAGCCCATTTCTGTACTGCCATATCGTATGGCCCCGCTAGAGTTGGAGGAGTTGAAAGAACAGTTGCAGGATTTTCTTGATAAAGGCTTCATTAAGCCTAGTGTCTCACCTTGGGGTGCTTCGGTGTTTTTTGTTAAGAAAAAGGATGGGTCGATGAGGATGTGTATAGATTATCGAAAATTGAAAAAGGTTACCATTAAGAACAAGTATCCATTGCTGTGAATTGATGATTTATTTGATCAGCTTCAGGGTGCCAAGGTATTTTCGAAGATCGATTTGAGATCTGGCTACCATCAGTTGAGGATTAGGGCATCCGATGTCCCTAAGACAATTTTTCTCACTCGATATGGGCATTATGAGTTCTTAGTGATGTCATTCGGGTTGAAAAATGCCCCAGCAGCTTTCACGGACTTGATGAACCGAGTGTTCAGGCCTTATTTGGATTCCTTCGTGATTGTATTCATTAATGATATTCTGATCTATTCCTGCAGCTGGGAGGAGTATGAGAAGCACCTTCGAGTCGTTCTTCAGACTCTGAAGGACAGTCAGTTGTATGCTAAGTTTCTAAGTTTGAGTTCTGGTTGAGCTCAGTTGCATTCCTGGGTCATGTTGTATCAGCGGAGGGTATCCAGGTGGATCCCAAGAAGATTTCAGCAGTCAAGGATTGGTATAGACCCACGTCATCTATAGAGATTCGGTGTTTCTTGGGCTTAGCAGGTTACTATCGTTGGTTTATGGAAGGCTTTTCATCTATTGCAGCCCCGATGAACAGGTTGACTTAGAAGGGTGCCTAGTTCAGGTGGTCAGATTAGTGTGAGGCGAGCTTTCAGAAGCTCAATACAGCCTTGACCACGACACCGATGTTGGTTTTTCCCACAGGTATAGGGCTATATACTATGTATTGTGATGCATCTCAGGTTGGACTTGGTGCAATGTTGATGCAGGATGGCAAGGTTATTGCATATGCTTCCGTCAGTTGAAGATCCACGAGAATAATTATCCAGTTCTTGATTTGGAGCTAGCAGCCATTGTTCACGCGCTGAAGATTGGAGGCAGTATCTGTATGGCGTGTCATGTGAGTTGTTCACAGATCAGAAGAGTTTGCAATATTTGTTCAACCAGAAGGAGTTGAATTTTAGGCAGAGGAGATGGTTGGAGCTGTTGAAATACTATGATATCACCATCTTATATCATCCGGGGAAGGCCAATGTGGTGGCCGATGGTTTGAGTAGGAAGTCATCCAGCATGGGTAGTCTTGCCTATATTCCTGTCGGAGAGAGACCGCTTGCTTTGGATGTTCAGGATTTAGCCAATCGGTTCATGAGATAGGATGTTTCTGAGCCCGGCCGCGCCCTAGCTTATATAGTTGCTCGTTCCTCATTATTTGATCATATTTGAGACCGACAGTATGATGATCCTTATTTGTGTGTCCTTAGGGATAAGGTCCGGCACGGTGATGCAAAACAGGTTACAATTGATGATGATGGAGTTTTACGAATGCAGGGTCGTATTTATGTACCCAATGTGGATGGACTTCGTGAGTTGATACTAGTGGAGGCCCATAGTTTCCGGTATTCTATCCATCCGGGGTCCGCAAAGATGTACCTGGATTTGCGGCAGCATTATTGGTGGAGGAGGATGAAGAAGGATATTGTGGCATATGTAACTCGGTGCTTGAATTGTCAGCAGGTAAAGTACGAGCATTAGAGACCAGGTGGATTGATGCAGCTGATTGAGATTCCTGAGTGGAAGTGGAGCATATCACCATGGATTTCGTTGTTGGACTCCCACGGACTCAGAGGAAGTTCGATGCAGTATGGGTCATTGTGGATAGGTTGACCAAGTCAGCGCATTTTATTCCTATGACAGTTTCCTACTCCTCGGAGAGATTGGTAAAGATCTACATTAGGGAGATTGTTCGTCTTCATGGTGTGCCCGTGTCTATTATTTCTGATCGAGGTACGTAGTTTACCTCGCATTTCAGGAGGGCAATTCAGCGTGAGTTGGGCATGAGGGTTGAGTTAGCACAACATTTCATCCTCAGACGAACGAATAGTCCGAGTGTACTATTCAGATTTTGGAGGATATGCTACGAGCCTTTGTCATTGACTTTGGACGCTCTTAGGATCAGGTCTTTCCATTAGCTGAGTTTGTGTACAATAACAACTATCGGTCGAGCATTCAGATAACCCCTTATGAGGCATTATATGGTAGGCAGTGTCGGTCACCGGTTGGGTGGTTTGAGCCGGGAGAGGCTCGGTTGCTGGGTACGGAGTTAGTGTAGGATGCCTTGGATAAGGTTAAGATCATTCAGGATGGACTTCGTACAGCTCAGTCCAGACAGAAGAGTTATGTCTACCGCAGAGTTTGTGATGTGGCATTCATGGTTGGAGAGCGGGTATTGCTTCGGGTGTCACCCATGAAGAGCCTGATGAGATTTGGGAAGAAGGGAAAGCTAAGCCCTAGATTTATTGGTCAATTTGAGATTCTTGACAGAGTGGGAGAGGTGGCTTACAAACTTTCCATGCCACCGAATTTATCAGCTGTGCATCCGGTGTTTCATGTGTCTATGCATCGAAAGTATCACGGAGATCCAACCCATGTGTTAGATTTCAGCAGTGTCCAGTTGGACAAGGATTTGACCTATGAGGAGGAGCTGGTAGCCATATTAGACCGGCAGGTTCATCAGTTGAGATTGAAGAGTTATCCTTCTGTTCGTGTCCAGTGGAGAGGTCGTCTCCCGAGGCAGCTACCTGGGAGTCTGAGTCCGACATGCGCAGCCGATATCCCCATCTTTTCCCCGATTCAGGTACTTTTCTATGTCAATTCGAGGACGAACGATTTTTTTAGAGGTGGAGAATTGGTGACCCAAAAAGTCATCTCTCATTTATAAGTCAAAACTGTGTTCCGAGGCCTTAGGAATCTCCTTTTATCTTACCTCATTTTGCATGCACAACCGGGGCGTATATCCGGGAAGGTTCTATGTGAAAATTTAAGTTGACTTCGGTCAATATTTTGGGTAAACCGACCCGAATCCATGATTTGACGGTCCCAGAGAGCCCGTAGAAAAATATGGGACTTGGGCGTATTCCCGGAATTGAGTTCCGAGGTCCCAAGCCCGAGAAATGAATTTTTGAAAGAAATTATTTTATTGAAAATATAAGAGTTTTTGGAAATTTTGTTATATTTGAAATTTATGGTATCGGGCCCGTAATTTTTTTCCGGAGCCTGATACAGGTTCAATATGATATTTGAGTTGTGTCGGTAAAATTTGGTAAGAAACGAAGGTCATTTGACGTGATTCTGACCCGTAGTTGTGAAATTTGTTACTTTGGAAGGTTTGGATTTTTTTTGATTTTAATGCTAAATTCATTGTTTAAGATGTTCAATTGGAGATTTGATCGCTCGAGTAAGTCCGTAGGATGTTCTTGAGGTTGTGTGCATGTTTGGTTTGGAGCCCTGAGGGCTCGGGTGAGTTTCGGGTAGGTTCCGGGGTGTTTAGAATTTGAAAATCACTACTGGTGCACCAGTCCTAGTGTGACCGCACCTACGAGCCTAGGGCCGCAGGTGCGGAACCTCAGCCGCAGGTGCGGTCCAGCCCCAGCCAGCCCCTTTCCGCAGCTGCGACAAAAATTCTGCAGAAGCGGATGCACCTCCGCAGGTGCGGCCCTCAGTGGCCTTGCCCATTTCCGGAGGTGCGGCCACTTTTACGCACTTGTGCAAGCGCAGGTGCGAGGGTTGGGCAGTGTGTTTAAGTTAGAGCTTCATCCGATTTCATTTTCACTTCTTCACAAAAATAGGGGACCAAAGGCGATTTTCTCAAGAGAGTTTCTTACCAAATCATAGGTAAGTGTCCACTAACTAATTCCCTTCAATTTCCTAATGATTTTCATACACTTTTATCAAGAATTCTAAAGTTCTAATGGTAGAAATTTGGGGATTTGTGTAGAGTTAGGGATTTTTGAATAATTAGAATTTAGACCTCGTTTTGAGGTCGAATTTTGAAACTAATTACATATTCGGGCTCGTGGGTGATCGGGTTTTGGTCCGAACCTCGAGGGCCCGGGTTGATTTTTTACTTTTTAGGAAGAATGATAGAAAATTCATAATTTAGCATTGGGGCTAAATTATTTAGCATTTATTGATATTACTAAGCTAATTATGTCTAGATATAATTGAATTTGAGGCAAATTCTAAAGGGAAAGCAGTAATCGAGGTTTGAGTTTGGTCGTGAAATTTGAGGTAAGTGTTTGGCTTAACCTTAACTTGAGCGAATAGGTGTTGTGTCCTATTTGCTATGTGTAAGTATCATGTTAAACGTATATGTGAGGTGACGAGTACCTATACGTTGGTGTCAAGTATGCCCGTGAGTCGAATATTGTGAATTATGTGGTTTTTCGTTAAGTAATACTTGAGTTTCACTTTATAGTTATCTATGTTGGTGGAAATTCCTTGATATTGAACTCTGCCGAGTATTGGTTTCAGTTGAAGATGTTTATGTGAAGTTATGCACTAAGTGAGATTGGTTATAACTGTTTTTTCCCTTGCCGGGATGGCATTGATTCCACTATTAGCTCCCTTGCCGGGACGTTATGGTTTTATTTCTATTTACTCTGTTACTTTCCTTGTTGGATTGTTGTCATTTGATGTGTTTGGGGGAGAAAGAGTGTGAAATCACGAAGGGTGATGTCGTGCCGATACTGTGTTTTTAAAAGCACGAAGGGTGATGCTGTGTTATGATATGGGAGATAATGCACGAAGGATAATGCCATGCCATGATATTGTGAGGTGAAAGCACGAATGGTGATACCGTGCCGAATATGTTGATTCTGATGGTGAGGACGAGAGTAAAATCATGAAGGGTGATGCCATGTACTTGTTTTCGTATTACTATCATGTTGCCTAAATTCATATCCAAATTGTGCCTTACCTCATTATTTCCATTATTGATATTTCCTCCCCTCAGCATGTTCCTCTTTTTCCTTTATGCTTAACTACTTATTTCTCGTCGTATTATTTTCTCCACATACTATTAAACTGCACAGGTTGACTTTGGTTGTCGTGTCCTAGCCTCGTCACTACTTCGCCGAGGTTAGGTTCGGCACTTACTCAGTACATGGGGTCGGTTGTACTGATGCTACACTTTGTACTTCGTGCAGATCCCGGTGTAGGACCCTACAGACCATAGATCGAGGTTGTTGCCTTCAGTCCAGTGGAGACCCTGAGGTAGTCCTGCAGGCGTCCGTAGGCCTTGCCGTCCCCTCCTAATTCTTTTGTATTCTTTTCTAGTTATTTCAGAAACAGATGTACTTATTTCATTCAGACCGTTATATGTATTATTCGTAGACAGTCTATGAGTTTGTGACTCCAAAAATTCTGGGATTGGTTTTTTTGTGAAATTTTGTAAAGGCATTACATTGAGTTTATATACCTTGCTTCATTTTGTACTTTTATTTATGTTAGTGTTGTATTTCACATATTATTAGATAATAATAAAGGAATAAGGTAAATTAAATATTCACGTTGGCTTGCCTATCGGTTTCAAGATTAGGTGCCATCGTGGTCTCGACGGTGGGAAATTCGGGTCGTGACAAAAGAGTGAAACGCGTATTAACTCCCCCTAATGAGAGCATCAATTCACATCCTTGAGCCTTCACATCCCGATCTTGTACACTAGCTTCTTGAAGGTTGATGTCAGTAGAGATTTTGTGAACAAATCATCCATATTATCACATGAACGAATCTGTTGCACATTGATATCACCATTTTTTTGAAGATCATGTGTGAAAAATAACTTTGGTGAAATATGCTTTGTCCTATCTCCTTTTATGAATCCTCCCTTCAATTGGGCTATGCATGCTGATTATCTTCATACAAGATCGTGGGTAGTTTGTCACAATTCAAACCTTATTTGTTTCGAATAAGATGTATTATAGACCTCAACCACACAGATTCTCGGCTTGCTTCGTGAATTGCAATTATCTCAGCATGATTAGATGAAGTAACCACAATTGATTGTTTAGTCGATCGCCAAGATATGGCACTGCCTCCATATGTAAACACATAGCCTGTTTGAGATCGAGCCTTGTGTGGGTCAGATAAATACGCAGCATCGGCATAACCAACAAGATCAGGACTGCAATTATTGCCATAAAATAAGCCCATATCGGTAGTTCTTTTTAGATACCATAATATGTGTTTGATTCCATTCCAATGTCTCCTTGTAGGAACAGAGATATATCTTGCTAAGACATTAACTGAAAAAGTTATGTCAGGCCTTGTAGTGTTGGCAAGATACATTAGTTCACCAATTGCACTAAGATATGGTACTTCAGGACCAAGTATCTCTTCATTCTTTTCTTGAGGTCGAAATGGATCCTTATTCACATTAACTGATTGAACAACCATCAGAGTACTTAATGGATGAGCTCCATCCATGTAAAACCGTTTCAATACCTTTTCTATGTAGGTAGATTGATGAACGAACATCCCATTTGGCATATGTTCAGTTTGCAAACCAAGACATAATTTTGTCTTTCTGAGATCTTTCATCTTGAATTCTTTCTTTAAATAATCAATTTCCTTTTGGAGGTCTATAGGAGTTCCAATAAGGTTTATGTCATCAACATATACGGTAGTACAACAAATTCCGATGTTGTTTTCTTTATAAAAACACATGGACAAATGGCATGATTTATATAACTTTCCTTTAATAAATAGTACTAAGACGATTATACCACATACGTCCTGATTGCTTTAGACCATACAAAGATCTTTGCAATTTGATTGAAAATATTTCCCGGGACTTTGAATTATGTGCATTAGGCATATTAAATCCCTCGGTAATTTTCATGTATAACTTATTATCAAGTGAGACATAAAGGTAGGAGATAACCACATCCAATAAATGCATGTCAAGATTTTCATGGATAGAAAAACTAATGAGATAACAGATTGTTATAACATCCACAACGGGTGAATATGTCTCTTCATAATCGACACCAGTCCTTTGTGAAAATTCTTGTGCATCAAGGGGTGCCTTATATCTTTGTACCTCATTTTCATCATTCCTCTTATTTACAAAGACCCATTTATAGCCAACAGGCTTAACACCATTAGGTGTTTGGACTACAGGCTCAAAAACTTCACGTTTCGCAAGTGAATTCAATTCTGATTGGATTGCTTCTTGCCATTTTGGCCAATCATGTCTTTGTCGACGTTCTCCAACAGATTGAGGTTCAAGATCCTCACTATATTGCATAATGCTATATGCAACATTATATGCAAAGACATAATCCACCACTATATCCACTCGATTCAAATGTGTCTCAATATCGATTGGATTTATTGATAGTTCCTTATTTGCTTGAGTCTCGGGCTCAATGGTTTCCTCATGAATCTCAGAATTTATTAAATCATAGATTTCTTCATGAGACTCTTTCGTAGTGCCATTTTGATTATTTATTTTTCTTTTTCTAGGATTTCGATCCTTAGAACCCAATGGTCTGCCACATTTTAGGCGTGCTTTTGACTCATTAGCTATGACACTATAAGATTGTCCAATAGGGACATCAATACATATTGGAACATTCTCTGCAGGGATATGTGATTTTGTTATCCTTTTCAAATCCGTAAATACGTTTGGCAATTGATTTTCTATTCTCTGCAAATGGATAATCTTTTGCACCTCTTTTTCAAAAATTGAGGCACGTGGATCAAGATGAGACAATGATGGATTTTCCACAAAATTTCCCATTTGGTTTCACCATTTTCTCCTCCTAATGTTTGGGTCTCATCGAATCGACGGCCTGCAAATCGAGCAGTGAATAAATCCCCCGTTAATGTTTCAAGATAGAGAATAATGGAGGGAGATTCTAACCCAACATATATTCCTAACCTTCTTTGGGGACCCATTTTGGTGCGATATGGCTATGCTGTAGGTACATATACTGCGCATCTAGAAATTCTTAAATGGGATATATTAGGTTCATGACCCAAAACTAGTTGCAACGGGGAATATTTATGATAATTTATCGGTCTGAGATGAACTAGCATTGCTGAATGCAAAATGGCATGACCCCAAACAGAAGTGGGCAACCTTGTTTTCATGAGTAAATGTCTTGCTATCAATTGCAGATGTTTAATTAAAGACTCTGCAAGACCATTTTGAGTGTGAACATGAGCTACATGATGTTCCACTTTTATCTCAATTGATTAGAAATAATCATTAAATGCTTAGGATGAAAACTGAGCAGCATTATCAAGTCTAATAGACTTAATTGGATTATCGGGAAATTTTGCTCGTAATCGATTTTTTGTGCCATTAATTTTGCAAACGCGAGGTTGTGACATGATAATAGGCACACATAAGACCATCTAGAAGATGCATCTATTAAGACCATAAAATATCTAAACGACCCACTAGGTGGGTGAGTAGGTCCACAAATGTCTCCTTGTATACGTTCTAAAAACGCAGGGGACTCAATCCCAACCTTTGTTGGTGATGGTCTTATAATTAACTTGCCTTGATAATAATAAGTGCAAGAAAATTCATTATTTAAAAGAATATTTAAATTCTTTAATGGATGCCCATTTGAGTTTTTTATAATTTGTTTCATCATAATTGATCCAGGGTGTCCCAATCGATCATGCCAAAGTACAAAAGTATTGGAATCAGTAACTGTTTGATTTACGGTAGAATGTGCCTCAATTGCACTAATTCTTGTCCAATACAGGCCACAAGATAAAGATGGGAACTTCTCAATAACCCTCTTTTGGCCAGAAACATTCTTGGTAATGATGAAATATTCAACATTATTCTCATCTATTGTCTCAATATGATATCCATTTCGGCGGATATCTTTAAAACTCAACAAGTTCCTCTTTGACTTGGAGGAGAACATTGCATTCTCTATGATAATTGTTATTCCCTTAGGTAGAGTTATAGTAGCTCTTCCAGAACCTTCAATTAAATTACTACTACCATAAATTGTAGTAACATCTGCCTTACACATACTTAAATGAGAGAAATATTTCTTCTCTTTAAATATTGCATGTGTCATACATTAATCAATTAAACAAATATTTTTACAATTGAACTTTGATCAAAGTTTGCTTTGTGAGATATCATATTTGCTTCCCATATAATCAATGCAATTAGTGTATGCCAAAGTTATAATGCAAAGGATATTGATATAAGAAAATCAACTTTTACAGTTGAACAATTATTTATCTTAAATTTAAAGAACATCATGATGCTTCCCTTGTAAAGTTTAACTTACACTAATTTCCCAAAACACAAGTTAAGTCACAAAGAATAACCTGTCGACACAAACTATTTGTTGGGGTTGGGAACAGAGGTGAAACAAGAAAGACAATCTAATTTCTCAAAATAAACTAATTAAGAAGACAACCAATTCCTCACCAGAAGTCACGTAGTAGTCAAGAAGG
Source organism: Nicotiana knightiana (assembly GCA_005239525.1). NCBI lineage: Eukaryota > Viridiplantae > Streptophyta > Magnoliopsida > Solanales > Solanaceae > Nicotiana > Nicotiana knightiana. Next base: position 33,890 of record ML402154.1, on the reverse strand, counting down.
CAATCTTAAGTCAGTTTTTGAACTCACAAACTAACGAGGTTCCCAATTCCCTAACTGATTAGTAACAACTGAAGGTGAAAGAGGCAACGTTAATCACCTCCAAAGATAATCAAGACCACGGTAGAATCTCGTGCTGATAACATGTTATAAAACAATAAATGAAGAACAATATTGCAGAGAGAGAGAGGGGGGGGGGGGCTTCTTATTGAATTTCGAGATGATTTACAATGGAATATGACCTCTCTATTTATAGCGAAAGAGTGACTCAGACACCAAGTAAAATACCTAAGATCTCTCTAAAATATAGACATTCACCTTAAATAGAAATCTATTTATAACAATCTATATTTTAAAGTTTTTTTAACAGTACAAATCCCCAATGCAAAAACAAAAAAGAAAACAAACTCTTTGACTTAACTAATTAGAAAAAAAATCTTATTCAATTCTTTTCAAAATTTTCATGTAAGTAAAATTAATGTTTAAGTTTATAAAATTTCTAAGTTACATAAACTTATTTCCATAAGAAGAGCATTAGAATTGAAAGAAATTAGAAAATAGAGCAAAATTAGTTGTATCATAGTATTCTTTGTTAATTGTTTTCAGTATTAGGTACCAAAAATAACAATACTTTTCATCATATATTCCTACATAAGTCATCAAAAATCACAATAAAGTTGTAACGGCCCGGCCGGTTATTTTGAGAGTTAGTGCCCCGATCCCCTAATAACTGCTTTCCCCACGTTTTTCTGCTATTGGGACTGGCCGGAGTGATTGGTTATGGAATTCGGAGAGTTCCGGGACACTTAGTCCTTAGATGTGAGTTTAAGCCTTAGAATTTAGGTTGTAGTCCGAACTGTGTGAAGACAGGTCCGGAATAGAATTCCGTCGACTCCTTTAGCTCCGTTGAGTGATTTTGGGGTTAGCAGCGCGTCCATAATGTGTTTTGGAGGTCTGTAGTAAATTTAGGCTTGAATTGGCGAGAGTTAGATATTCGGCGATTTTGGCCGATAGGGGGAATTTTGATATCGAGCTCGAAAAGGAATTCCGAGAATGGATTTAGGTTGGCGGAGTTATTTGTGACTTGTGTGTCAAACTTGAGGTCATTCGGACTAAGTTAGATGTGTTTCGAAATCGTCTGTAGAATTTAGAAAATTCTAAGTTCTTAGGCTTGAATCCATGCTTAATTCATGTTTTTGGTGTTGTTCAAGGTGGTTTGAGGGCTCGACTAAGTTCGTATGGTGTTATAGGATTGGTCGATAGGATTGGTTGACGTCCCGGGGGCCTCGGATATGTTTCGGATGCTCAACGGGTCATTTTTGGACTTAAGGAGTTGGCTGGTTTGCTGGTGTTCTGCAGCTGGTGCGTTCTTCATCATGATCGTGGGAGGAGAATTGCGATCGCGTAGGGTTAATGGGAGCTGGATTAACTCTTCATGATTGCAGATAATGGGACGCGATCGTGTAGGTCAGTCAGGTTGTGCATCGCGAACGTGTGGGCCAGGCCGCCCTCGCGAAGAAGAAATAAGGCGGCAAAGGGAGCTGGGTATTGCTCTTTCGCGATCACGTGGGTTCAATCGTGATCGCTTAAGTTTGAGGAACCACTGCATCGGGTTCGCATGGGGTGTGACGCAATCGCGTAGAGTAAAAACCATGAGGCAGTGAAGTTGTTCTTTATGATCGCGTGGGTGTTTCCGCGATCGCGATTAAGGAATGCTTGGGCAGATTTAAAATGTTCAAATCGAGGGTTTATGTCATTTTTCACCATTTGGACTTGAGATCTCGGGATTAGGTGATCTTTGGAGGGATTTTCACGTCGGTGTTTGGGGTAAGTGATTCTTACTTGGTTTTGATTAATTCCCGCTAATCTATGCTTAGTTTTATCATCTAATTTCGGATTTGGGTTGAAAAATTAGGATTTCGATCGAGAATTTGATATTGGATTTGTGTAATTTTGGTATGTTTAGACTCGTGAGTGAATGGGTGTTCGAAATTTGTAAATTTTACCCGATTTTGAGACGTGGGCCCAGGAAAACTTTTTGGGCGTGTATCCTAATTTCGCGCTTTAGCTTCGAATTAATTAATTAAATGAGTTACTTGTAGCTATATTTACATTATGCAATTTATTTGGATATATTCGGGCCATTTGGAATCGGATACTCATGGCAAGAACGTGATATCGAGTTGAGTTGAGCGATTGAGGTAAGTGGCTTGCCTAACCTTTTGTTAGGGATTTCCCCTTAGTATGTTTGATATTATTTGATGTGTGGGAACCGAGTACGTGAGGTGACGAGTACATACAAAGGCTAGTATTGCAAAAATACCGTTTTCCCTTTTCTAAGTCATAAACTATTTTTCTTATCAAATTGCACTAATATTTTTATGTTTTAGCTTAGATTAGGGAAGCATGCATACGTGTTTAATTGCCTAATTGATCTTCTGTGCACCATGCTTAGTTAAGTCCTTATTTTTCTTACCCGAGTTTAGTTTAAGCTGCATAACTTGATGCCATACCTGTCATTTTATCTTGCATTGCATATTTAAATTGGGACTACGGACATATTCCTGGAGATCCCCCTGCCTTGCATATTTAAATTGGAACTACAGACGTATTCCGGAAGATCCCCTGTATCGCATATTTATTTTGGGACTACGGACGTATTCCACGAGATCCCCGAAACTGCATATTTACTTTTGGGACTACGGACGTATTCTGGGAGACCCCCATGTACTGCATAATCATTTGGAACTATGGGACGATATCCTGAGAGTTTTTCCTTCTGTGGTTTACCTTGTTCCGAGACGAGGGCTTCTTTAATTGTTAAATATTGAGAATTTCTATAACTGTTTTACCGCAAATTTACTTATATCTTTTACTATTTAATTTTATTATATTTACTCCGATACGGCCTTGACCTGGCCTCGTCACTACTTGACCGAGGTTAGGCTTGGTACTTACTAGGTACCATTGTGGTGTACTCATGCCCTTTCCTGCACATATTTTTCGTGTGAAGATCCAGGTACGAGCTATCAGCCTCGATGATAGTACGTGTTGCTGATTTCTAGGAGACTTCAAGGTACTTCTGCCCGCGTCCGCAGAATCCTCAGAGTCCCCTTCTACTCCCTCATCTAGAGTCTTCTTATGTATCTTCAGGCTTTTGTATAGAGCTACAATATTGTCACGACCCCGAATCTAAACTAGCCGTGATGTCGCCTAGCGTGATACTAGGCTAGCCAATTTACTGAGCATAACATATGGGGATTTTCATTTAATTCTATAACGCGATTTATCATAAAACTTTCCACTTTTAATATTTCACAAGTACGGATAATCAGAGGAAAATATCTAAACAATATCTCAAAACCCAGAGTCAATAGTCATGCGCAACTAAATGGAACACAGAATCTGACATGATTTCCTTAATACAACAAGTCTAAGAAATGTAAATAACGACAAAAGAAGGGTGGGGCTGCAAACGCCGTGCAGCTACCTTACAGTCTCCGGTAAATGCTCCAATGAGGATGAATCAAAACTCACTCGATCCTGGCACCTGAATCTGCACACAATGTGCAGGGAGTAATGTGAGTACGCCAACTCAATAAGTAACAAATATAAATAAAGACTTGAGAAATACGAAACACATAAATTCAAATCATAAATCCATAGCAGTTACAGTCCCTCTTTCAAAATCGTAGGTACGACAATTCATAATGCTTACAAACCGATTTCAGTAAAAATCCTTTGAAATTTGTACTTTTCAATGGTTTCCACAAAAATTCAAGAAGAATTTAGTGTAAAAATGCAAGAAATCATCAATAGCCTCTCGGGCCAAAACATATTTTATAAACTGCCCCTCGGGCGTAACATCACTCGAAAACAATCACTGAACATGCCTCACAGTCACTCAGAATCAGCCCCTCAGGCAAACTCACAGGCACTCATGCCTCCCAATCGCTCGTCACTCGGCACTCGCACTCAGTAGGTACATGATCTCACTAGGGGTGTACAACGCTATAACAAGCCATCGAGCATAATCACTCAGGCTCTCGGCTTCACATATATCATAAACAGTGTAACATGTTGTGACACGCAGCCCGATCCCATAATATCCTCACAGCATAGGCCCTCGGCCTCACTTAGTTAGGAATCTCTCAAAAAGCCATTCAGGCTATCAGTAAAAATAGGGAACTCGTCCCAGAACATCTTTAATATGCATCAAAGTGGGGTAATGAAACTCAATCAAACATTAATCTTGAAAATTCATGACTGAGTGCAAAATAGTGAGGAAATAGTAGTAAAAAGCCCCCAAGGGGTCCAGATACTTGACACGAGGCCCAAATACGGCATTCAGTCCAAAACATAGTAATAATGTTTGGAACATGAAATATCACATGATTTATAATCAAATACGCAACTTAATAGTTGCTGCGAGACGGACCAAGTCACAATCCCCCAATAGTGTATGCCACACACTCGTCATCTAGCATGCGCGCCACTCCAAAATAGTGATATAGTGCGAAGTCCGGGGTTTCATACCCTCAGGTCTAGATTTTCAATAGTTACATACCTCAAATCGGATGAAAATCTACTCCGCGATGCCCTTGCCACTCGACTCGGCTTCAACACGCATCTAATCTATTCAAAAACAGATTCATATAATCAAAATATGCCAAAGTAACAAATCCCACTCGGAAATAATCAATTTACATAAAAAAATCCCGAAATTGGCCAAACCCGACCCCGGGCCCACAACTCGGATTCTAATAAAAACCAAAAAATTAGAATCCATACGCTCTCACGAGTTCATGTATACCAAATACATCAAAATTGGATCCCAAATGGCCCCTCTAATTCCCAAATTAATCTCTCAAATTTCAAGCCCTAATCTCCCAAATTTCTTCACTAAAACATGATCAAACAATGGAATAATTGCCATAATAACAAAATATAAGGTCCAAGTAGCTTACCTCACTGAACACACTTAATTCCCCCCTTGAAATCACAGCCTCAAGCTCCAAAATATGTCAACAATGGAGGAAAAATGACCAAATTTTGCGAAGGCATCTATTTATAGGTTCTGCTCAGCGATTGCCGCATCTGCGGCCCTTTCCTCGCACATGCGATATTTCACTTAAAGCCCAAGTTCCGCACCTGTATTCCACCAACCGCACCTGTGGGCTCGCAGGTGCGGCCCATCTCTCGCATCTGCAGTTCTTCTCCAGATAACAATTTCCGCACCTGCGATGGCCAACCCGCACATGCGGTGACCGCACCTACGACCACCCGTCCGCATCTACAGAATCACAGAGCAGTCTCACACCAGCAAACTCTACTGCCAAAATCTCATCCGTCAACCATCCGAACTCATCGCGAGTTCCTCGGGACCTCGACCAATTGCACTGACAAGTCATATATGATCACCAAAAATTAGTCGAACCCTCGGAACACAAGACAACATCAAAACACCAAATAGATCCATAATTCAAGCCTAAGGTTTTATAAACTTCCGAAATTCGCCAACGATGCCGAAACCACTCAAACCACGTCCGAATAACCTAAAATTTTTCACAAACATCCCAAATGACAAAACAAACCTATCCTAACTTCCGAAATTCCATTCCGACCCGATAGCTAATTTTCCACTGCTGATTAGATATTGCCAAAAATCCAATTTCGCCAATTCAAGCCTAAATCTACTCCGGACCTCCGAATGACGTTCTGAACACACTCCTAAGTCCCAAATCACCTAATGAAGCTATCCGAGCCACCAACACTACATTCCGAGATCATTTTCCTATAAGTCAACATCCGGTTGACTTTTCCAACTAAATCACCAACTTAAGAGATTAAGTGTCTCATTCCTCTCCACAACCAATCCTAACTCGAACCAATCTACCCAATGCAACATAAAAGATATGAACCATACAAGAATTAAGCAAAAATGGGGGAAACAGGGCTAAACTCTCGGAACTACCGACCGGGTCGTTACATTCTCCCTCCCCCCTTGAACAAACATTCGTCCTCGAAGGGTCTAGAAACATACCCGGAGTCTCAAACAAGTGAGGATATCGGCTATGAATCTCCTGCTCGGTCTCCCAGGTGGCCTCCTCCATCGGCTTCCCTCTCCACTGCACCTTCACTGAAGCTATATCCTTAGACCTCAACCTTCTGACATGAAGACCCAAAATGGATACTCGCTCTACCTCATAGGACATATCACCCTCTAGCTGAAACGTGCTGAAGTCCAAAACATAAGACGGGTCACCAATATACTTATGACACATGGAAACATGAAATATGGGATGCACGCTCGACATCTTAGGGGGCAAGGCAAGTCTATAAGCCACTTCTCCATCCCTTCGAAGCATCTCAAAAGGCCCAATGAACCAAGGACTCAGCTTTCCCCTCTTCCCAAACCACATAACACCCTTCATGGGTAACACCTTCAGCAGGACCTTCTCCCCAGCCATGAAAGATACATCCCGGACCTTCTGGTCCGCATAACTCTTCTGCCTCGACTGTGTAGTGCGAAGCCGCTCCTGAATCAATTTCACCTTATCTAAAGCATCCTGTATCAAATCCGTACCCAAGAGCCTGGCCTCACACAACTCAAACCAACCAACCGGAGATCTAAACCTCTTCCCATACAAAGCCTCATATGGATCCATCTGAATACTTGACTGATAACTATTATTATATGCAAACTCCGCGAGTGACAGAAACTGGTCCCATGAAACCCAAAGTCAATAACAGAAGCACACAACTTGTCCTCTAGTATTTGAATATTGCGCTCGGACTACCTGTCCGTCTGAGGATGAAAAGTTGTGCCCAACTCAACCTGAGTACCCAACTCCCTCTGCACGGCCCTCCAAAACTGCGATGTGAACTGGGTACCTCTATCAAAAATGATGGAAACTGGAACACCATGCAACCGGACAATCTCCCAGATATAAATCTCAACTAACCGCTCTGAAGAATAAGTAGTACCAACAGGAATGAAGTGAGCGGGCTTGGTCAGCTGATCCACAATAACCCATATAGCATCGAACTTCCTCGAAGTCCGTGGGGGCCCGACTAAAAAGTCCATGATGATCCGCTCCCACTTCCACTCAGGAATAACCAACCTCTGATGCAATCCATCGGGTCTCTGGTGCTCATACTTGACCTGCTGGCAGTTGAGACACCGAGCTACAAATCCAACAATATCCTTTTTCATGCACCTCCACCAATAATGTTGCCTCAGATCCTGATACATCTTCGCGACACCCGGATGGATGGAATACCGCAAGGTCTGGGCCTCCTTAAGAATCAACTTCTGAAGCCCGTCTACATTAGGCACACATATCCGACCCTGCATCCTCATAACACCATCATCACCAATAACTACATCCCTGACATCACCTCGCCGGACTCTATCCTGAAGAACAAACAAGTGTGTGTCATCATACTGGCGCTCTCTAATGCGGTCATAAAGAGAAGTCTTGGAGCCTACACAAGCCAATACCCAGTGGGGTTATGATAAGTCTAACCTCACAACTGGCCCGCTAAGGCCTGAACATAAAGTGCTAATGGTCTCTCTACTTCTGGAAGGTATGCTAGACTCTCCAAACTCTCTGCTTTGCGACTCAAGGCATCAGCCACAACATTGGCCTTCCCCGGATGGTATAGAATTGTGATATCATAGTCCTTGAGAAGCTCCAACCAACTCCTCTGACGGAAATTCATATCCTTTTGCTTAAACAAATGCTGCAGGTTATGGTGATCAGTAAAAACCTCACAATGAACCCCATACAAATAATGACGCCAAATCTTCAAGGCGTGAACAATGGCTGCTAGCTCAGGATCATGCACCGGATAATTCTTCTCATGAGTCTTCAACTGGTGCGAGGCGTAGGTAATCACCCTACCCTCCTGCATCAAAACACAACCAATGTATATCCTCGAGGCATCACAATACACGATGTAAGAACCTGAAGCTGATGGAAATACTAACACTGGAGCTGAGGTCAAAGCCGTCTTGAGCTTCTGGAAGCTCTCCTCACACTCGTCCGACCATCTGAACAGAGCACCCTTCTGAGTCAATTTGGTCAAGGGTGAAGCAATAGAAGAAAACCCCTCCACAAAGAGACGGTAATATTCCGCCAAATCAAGGAAGCTCCTAATCTCTATAGTTGAGGACGGTCTGGGCCAACTCTGCACCACCTCTATATTCTTCGGATCAACTTGGATACCCTCGTTGGATACCACGTGCCCCAAGAAAGCTACTGAGCCAAGCCAAAACTCACACTTGGAGAAATTTGCATAAAGCTTATTCTCCCTCAATCTCTGCAATACAATCCTCAAATGTTGAGCATGCTCTTCCTGGCTACGAGAATACACCAGGATGTCATCAATGAACACAATGATGGAGTTGTCAAAATATGGCTGAAATACAATGTTCATCAGATGCATTAACGCTGCTGGGATCAGCCCAAAAGACATCACCAAAAACTCATAATGGCCATAACGAGTCCTGAAATCCGTCTTGGAAATATCTTAATTTCGAATCTTCAGCTGATGGTACCCGGATCTCAAATCAATCTTAGAGAACACCCTAGCTTCCTGAAGCTGGTCAAACAAATCATCAATGCGAGGCAAAGGATACTTATTCTTGACTGTAACCTTCTTCAGCTGCCTGTAGTCAATACATATTCTGATGGAACAATCCTTCTTCTTCACAAACAACACCGGTGCACCCCAATGTGACACACTAGGCTGAATGAACCCCTTATCTAGGAGTTCCTAAAGCTGCTCTTTCAATTCCTTCAACTCTACTGGTGCCATACGATATGGTGGAATAGAAATAGGCTGAGTGCCCGGCACCAACTCAATTCCAAAATCAATATCCCTGTCAGGTGGCATGCCCGACAGATTTGCAGGGAGCACGTCCAGAAAATCGCGGACTACAGGAACAGAATTGATAGTGGGAGTCTCGTCACTGACATCCCTCACAAAATCCAAAGAAGACATACATCCTTTCACTACCATACGCAAAGCCTTAAGGTATGAAATCACCCTACTAAGAACATAATCAATAGAACCTCTCCACTCGACTCTAGGACATCCCAGCGTCGCTAAGGTCACGCTTTTAGCATGACAATCTAAAATAGTATGACATGGAGATAGCCAATCCATTACCAATATCACATCAAAGTCAACTATGCTAAGCAATAGCAGATCCACGCGGGTCTCCTGACCCCCCAATAGATATCACACCCGCCCGATACACTCAGTCCACAACAATAGTATCTCCTACTGGAGTCGACATATGAACAGATGTAACTAAGGACTCAACGGCATATCTAGAAAATGAGAAAAATATGATGAAACATAGGAATACGTGGAACCAGGATCAAATAAGACCGAAGCATCTTAGTGAAAAACTGAAACAATACCTGTAATCACTACATTTGACGCCATAGCATCTGGTCTGGATGGAAGTGCATAAAAACGGGCCTGGCCTCGACCTGATCGAACTCCCCCTCTAGGGCGGCCTCTGTTTGCCTGACCCCCACCCCGAGTTGGCGGGGCAGGTGGTGAAGTAGCTGGGGCTGAAGTCGAGGGCTGGCAACCATGACGACGAGGACACTGCCTTAACACGTGCCCAAACTCTTCACACTTGAAACAACTCCCCGGTGCTGGAGATAGAGACTAAAGGGAACCCCTAGCACCAGGATAACCTATAGAAGAATCAGGCATAGACGAGAACTATGATGACCATGACCAGTGGGTCCACCATGATAACCTGAGTGGCCTGGCTGAGCCTGCCGGAAGGGACGACCTTTGACGTGCTCCTGGCGACGAACCGACTCAATCTCTTGGGTAGTATCAACAACCTGCTCAAAAGTAGCACCCAATACCCTCTCCCTAGTCATAATAATACAAAGCTGATATGTGTGGCCATCCAAATAGCATGACGGGCAAGCTCAGAAAACCTTATCTCGTACTGCGACACCGTCATATCACCCTAACGCAGCTGCTCAAACTACCTGTGTAGCTGCGGGACTATGGAACATACTTCTCTAAGAAGAGAGTGGAAAACTGCTGCCAAGTAAGGGGCGCTACACCAACGGGCTTGCGCCTCTCATAAGCCTCCCACCAAGTAAATAAAGCTCCTGAGAACTGGAAGGTAGTAAACGAGACTCCACTGGTCTCTAATATCCCTGTCGTATGAAGCATCCTCTGACACTTGTCTAAGAACCGTGGGCATCCTTGCCCTCAACACAACTAAAAGTCGGAGGCCGAAGTATCCCAAATCTCTCCAACCTGCGCTGCTCATCTCAACCATAGCTGGAACTGCCTCCGTTGTCTGAAGACCCTGAATAACCTACTCAGGTGTACGAGCAACTGGAGTCTGAGTGTCCCCCTCGGCCTGAGAAGTAGCGGCTGAAGTAGAAATAATGACCGCCTGAGCAAGACTGGTGCATGCTGTCAGAATCTGTGCCAAGGTCTCCTGAATGCTCGGAATAACAATAGGCACAACTGGTGCCTGATCTGGTCCCACTGGAACATCTGTGGCAAGGACCTGATCTGGAATAACAGGCGAGTCTATGGGTACCTCCCCAATAGCTGCGCGGGCGGCAGCTCTACCCTTTCCACGGCCTCGATCGCGGCTCGACCCCTCATGGGTCCTACTGGTGGCTGATCGCCATGTCTGTTAGTGTGTGTCTTCACCATCTCTGCGAGAATGAAACGATAGAAGTTTAGGTACTAGAATCAATAGATTCGTACAATGAGAATTCAAGAAATGTGAGATTTTTCCGAAGGGTTCTGCAGCCTCTAGAAGATAAGTACAGAAATCTCTGTACTGATCCGCAAGACTCTACTAAACCTGCTCATGACCGGTGAGTCCTATGTAACCTAGGCTCTGATACCAACTTGTCACGACCCCAAATCTAAACTGGCCGTGATGTTGCCTATCGTGATACTAGGCTAGCCAATTTACTGAGCATAACATATGGGGCTTTTCATTTAATTCAATAACATGATTCATCATAAAACTTTACACTTTTAATATTTCACAAGTACGGATAATCAAAGGAAAACATCTAAACAATATCCCAAAACCCGGAGTCAACAGTCATGAGCAACTAAATGGAACACAACATCTGACACGATTCCCTTAATACAACAAGTCTAGGAAATGTAAATAACGACAAAATAGGAAGGAGAAGGGTGGGGCCGCGAACGTCATGCAGCTACTTCACAGTCTCCGGTAAATGCTCCAATGAGGATGAATCAAAACTCACTTGATCCTGGCATCTGAATCTGCACACAAGGTGCAAGGAGTAACGTGAGTACGCCAACTCAGTAAATAACAAATATAAGTAAAGACTTGAGAAATACGAAACACATAAATACAAATCATAAATCCACAGCAGTTACAGTACCTCTTTCAAAATCGTAGGTTAAACCGATTTCAGTAAAAATCCTTTGAAATTTGTACTTTTCAATGGTTTCCATAGAAATTCAAGAAGAATTTAGTGCAAAAATGCCAGAAATCATCAATAGTCTCTCGCGCAAAAACATATTTCACAAACTTCCCCTCAGGCGTAACATCACTCGAAAACAGTCACTCAGCACGCCTCACAGTCACTCAGAATTAGCCCCTTGGGAAACCTCACAGTCACACATGCCTCCTAATCACTCGTCACTCGGCACTTGCACTCAGTAAGTACCTGCGCTCACTGGGGGTGTACAGACTCCGGAGGGGCTCCTACAGTCCAAGCGCTATCACAAGCCATCTCGTGGCATAATCACTTAGGATCTCGGCCTCACATATATCATAAACAGTGTAACATGCTGCAACACGCAGCCCGATCCCATAATATCCTTACAGCATAGGCCCTCGGCCTCACTTAGTCAGGAACCTCTCAAAAAGCCACACATGCTATCAGTAAAAATGGGGAACTCGTCCCAAAACATCATTAATATGCATCAAAGAGGGGTAATGAAACTCAATCAAACATTAATCAGGAAAAATCATGAATGAGTGCAACTTTCAAATCAAAATAGCGAGGAAATAGTAATAAAAAGCCCCCAAGGGGTCCAAACGCTTGGCACGAGACCCAAATATGACATTCAACCCAAAACATAGTAATAATATATTGAAATATGAAATATCATATGATTTATACGAGACGGACCAAGTCACAATCCCCAATAGTGTATGCCACACACTCGTCATCTAGCATGCGCGCCACTCCAAAGTAGTGGTATAATGCGATGTCCGGGGTTTCGTACACTCATGTCCAGATTTACAATCATTACTTACCTCAAACCAGATGAAAATCTACTCTGCGAGGCCCTTGACACTAGACACGGCCTCAACACACCTCGAATCTATTCAAACAAGATTCATATCATCAAAATATGCCAAAGGAACAAAGCCCACTCAAAAATAATCAATTCACATAAAAAATCTCGAAATTGGCAAAACCTGACAACCGAGCCCACAACTCGGATTTCGATAAAAACCACAAAACTAGAATCCTTATGCTCTCACGAGTTCATGCATACCGAATACATCAAAATCGGACCCTAAATGGCGCCTCAAATCCTCAAATTATACACTCAAATTTAAAGCCCTAAACATGATCAAACAATGGAATAATCGCGATAAACACATGATATAAGGTCTAAGTAGCTTACCTCACTGAACACACTTAATTCCCCCTTGAAATCACAGCCTTAAGCTCCAAAATCCATCAAAAATTGAGGAAAAATGAACAAATATCGCGAAGGCATCTATTTATAGGTTTTGTCTAGCGAATGCCGCATCTGCGACCCTTTCCTCGCACCTGCGGTCCAAGGTGAGCACATGCGATGTTTCACTTAAATCCCAAGTTCCGCACCTGCATTCCACCTACCGCACATGAGGGCTCGCAGATGCAGCCCATCTCTCGCATATGAGGTTCTTCTCTAGCTAACAATTTCCGCACCTACGATGGCCAACCCGCACATGCGGCCACCCGTCCGCATCTGCAGAATCACAGAACAGTCTCATACCAGCAAACTCTAATGCCAAAATCGCATCCGTCAACTATCCGAACTCATCCCGAGGCCCTCGGGACCTCAACCAATGGCACCCAAAAGTCATATATGATCACTCGAACATAGACGAACCCTCGGAAGACCCAAAACAACATCAAAATAGCGAATAGATCCATAATTCAAGCCTAAGGATTTCTAAACTTCTGAAATTCGCCAACGATGCCGAAACCACTCAAGCCACATTCGAATAAGATAAAATTTTGCACACACATCCCAAATGACAATACGAACCTATCCCAACTTCCCGAATTCCATTTCGACCCCGATAGCTAATTTTCCACTGCCGACCGGAAATCGCCAAAAATCTAATTTCGCCAGTCCAAGCCTAAATCTACTCCGGACCTCCGAATGACATTCAAAACATACTCCTAAGTACCAAATCACCTAATGAAGCTATCTGATCCATAAAAACCACATTCCAAGATCATTTTCCTATAAGTCAATTTCTGGTTGACTTTTCCAACTGAATCACCAACTTAAGAGACTAAGTGTCTCATTCCTCTCCACAACCACTCTGAACCCTAACCAATCAACCCAACGCAACATAAAACAGCTGAACCATAGAAGAATGAAGCAAAAATAGGGGAAACTGGGCTAAACTCTTGGAACGACCAGCCCGGTCGTTACAAATATATTACAAAAGCTTGTGACTTAGCGATATTTCAGGTCTTGGGAAACTATCTTTTGTATATGCCGAGTGGCATTAATTTTGGTTATTCATAATATGCTGTTTTATCTTTTAATTGTTGTGTTTTCTTTACATTTTTTGTAATATTAGGCTTTCCTAGTTGTCGTGTGAGTTATTGACATAAAAATTCTAAACTCATATTCTATTCTTTCTCACAGATGGTGAGGACCCCTATGGGAGGACCGATGATCAAGCACTCGAACCCCCTGCCAGAGCTGCCCGAGGCCGGGGTCGGGGTAGAGGACGACCACGTGGTGCAGCCCGAGCACCTGCAAGAGCTGCGCCAAAGGATCCCCTGCAGCTCCAGTTGAAGGGCCTGCACCGGAGATCCCTATTACTGCTCCAGCCTTCTAGGAGACTTTAGCTCAAATCATGAGCATGTTCAACACTCTAGCTCAGGCTGGACTACTTCCGGTAGCTCTCGCCACATCTCAGGCCGGGGGAGTAAAACAGACACTCGTAGCCCGCACTCCTGAGCAGAGGGTATAGGTGGATCAGGCCTCAGAGTTTATTCCTATGCCCTCAGTGGCTCCGGTTCTGCATGAGACCAGGGTAGCTGCCTCTGAGGAAAAGCAGCTCAGACTTGAGAGGTACAAGAAGTACCACCCACCTACTTTTAGTGGACTAGCTTTAGATGACGGTCTGGGTTTTCTTGAGGAGTGTCATCGTATTCTTTGCACTATGGGCAGTGTGGAGACGAGTGGGGTATCTTTTACCGCTTTCCAGTTGAAGGGAGCGGCATATACGTGGTGGCGTGCTTATGAGCTGAGTAGTCCGGATGAGGCAACCTCACTCACTTGGACTCAGTTTTCAGAGATGTTCTTGCATGAGTATGTTCCTCAGAGCCTCAGGGATGCTTGACGCGCAGAGTTTGAGTAGTTGCGCCAGGGTGCTATGACTGTGTCAGAGTATGTAGTCCGTTTCAGCGAGTTAGCTCGGCATGCACCGGCTTTGGTTGCTACAGTCAGGGAGAGGGTTCGTCGCTTCATTGAGGGACTACATCCTAGTGTTCAGACCAGTATGGCCAGGGAGTTGGAGATGGACATCACTTATTAGCATGCAGTGAGCATTGCCAGGAGAGTGGAGGGCATGTTTATCCGGGACAGAGAGGAGAGAGAGGCCAAGAGGTCTCGAGAGACTGGTCATTATTCAGGAGCTCGTGCACCAGCAACACGCTATGGTAGGGGTTTTGTGAGTCACCCTGTTCATTCAGCTCTTCCAGCAGCCAACGGTGTTCCAGCTCCTCCCAGACCTCAGGAGCCCTATTATGCACTGCCAGTGTCCAGTATCCCTCCTACTAAGGTGTTATTACCGGCCAGTCCAGCAGGCTAGTTCTGAGTCAGTCTCAGCTGCAGCGTCCTCTGAGGGGTTGTCTTGAGTGTGGTGAGACTCATAACATGGTGAGTGATTGCCCCAGAGACAGGAAGGGTGCACCTCCACAGACTTATCACCTCTACGTGCTCCACCTGGTCCTCCAGCTATTCTTCCAGCCCCAGCTGCCACTCCACATCCTCAGTCAGCTCGAGGTGGAGTTCGAGGAGGCTGAGGTCTCTCTGAGGGGGAGGTCAGGTGAGGTACTATGCCTTTTAGCCTGTTCAGAGGCCGTCGCTGTAGATTCAGTTATCACAGGTATCATTCCAGTCTATCATAGGGATGCATCAGTATTATTTGACTCACGCTCTACGTATTCATAAGTGTCTTCTTATTTTTCTTCATATTTGGGGATATCTAGTTGTGGACCGCGTATATCAGTCGTGTTTGATTGTTCTTAGTGGTTTCGAGACCAGGGTTGATTTGTTATTACTCAGTATGGAAGATTTCAATGTTATCTTGGACATGGACTAGTTGTCGCCCCATTATGCTATTCTTGATTGTCACACTAAGACTGTGACACTGGCTATGCCAGGCTTACCGATATTAGAGTGGAGAGGTACCTTAGAGTATACTCCCGCATGTTCATTTCATTTCTTAAGGCTCATCAGATGGTGGAGAAGGGTTGTGATGCCTATTTGGCCTAAGTGAGAGTTGTCAGTGTTGATACCCGTACAGTTGAGTCAGTCCCAGTAGTGAGGGACTTCCCTGATGTATTTCCAGCTGATCTTCCGGGTATGCCGCCCGATAGAGACATTGATTTCGGCATTGATTTGTTGTCATGCACTCAGCCCATTTATATTCCTCACTACCGTATGGCTCCTCCTAAGTTGAATGATTTGAAGGAACAATTGCATAAGTTGCTTGATAAGGGTTTCAGAAGGCCTATTGTATCACCTTAGGGGGCTCCGGTCTTATTTTTGAAGTATTGATTATTGGCAGTTGAAAGAGGTTACAGTGAAGAACATGTACCCTTTGCCTTGCATCGATGATTTATTTGATCAATTACAGGGTGTCAGGGTATTTTCCAAGAATGACTTGCATTCTGGCTATCATCAGCTGAAGATTCGGGAGCCGGACATCCCAAAGACTACCTTTAGGACTAGATATGGTCACTATGAGTTTCTTGTCATGTCATTTGGGCTGCCCAATGCCCCAACAACCTTTATGAATTTGATGCACACTATGTTCTAGACTTATCCTGATTCCTTCGTCGTTGTATTTATTGATGACATTCTGGTATATTCCCGATCTCGGGAGAATCATGAGCAGCACTTGAGGACCGTGCTTCAGACTTTGAGGGAGAAGAGATTGTATGCAAAACTTTCTAAGTGTGAATTTTGGCTTGATTCAGTGGTGTTCTTGGGCCACATAGTGTCTTGTGATGGGGTCAAGGTAGATCCGAAGAAGGTGGAGGCAGTGCAGAGTTGGCCTAGACCGTCATCAGCTATGGAGATCCACAACTTCCTTTTTTTGGCGGGGTACTACCGTTGCTTTGTAGAGGGATTTTCATCTATTGTAGCACCTATATTCAGGTGGAACGAGGAGTGTGAGGAGAGCTTTCAGAAGCTCAATACTTGCCGTTTGAAGAGTTTGCTTACAACAACAGTTACCAGTCCAACATTTAGATGGCATTGTATGAGGCTTTGTATGGTAGGCGGTGCCGGTCCCTAGTGGGATGGTTTGATTCAGGCGAGGCCCGATTTTCTATACATATTTAGTTCGGGATACCTGGATAAGGTGAATGTGATTCAGGATAGACTTCGCACCGCCCAATCTAGACAGAAGAGTTATGCGGACCAAAAAGTTCATGATTTGGAATTTATGGATGGCGAGCGGGTCTTGCTTCAGCTATCACTTATGAAGGGCGTCATGAGATTCAGGATGAAGGGCAAGCTGAGCCCGAGGTTCATTGGTCCATTTGAGGTATTGCGGCGCGTTGGGGAGGTTGCTTATGAGCTTGCATTCCCTCCCATCCTAGGAGTAGTTCATCCGGTATTCCACGTGTCTATGCTCCGGAAGTATCACGATGATCCGACTCAAGTATCAGATTTTAGCTCAGTCCAGTTGGACAAGGATCTGTCTTATGTTGAGGTACCAATAACAATTTTGGACATGCAGGTCCGGAAGCTCAGGTGAAAGAATATTGCTTCAGTGAAGGTCCAGTGGAGGGGCCAGCCGGTCAAGGAGGCACCTTGGGTGACCGAGCAGGATATGCGCAGCCAGTACCCTCATTTTTTTCCCAGCTTCAGGTATGTCTCATTACTCGTTCGAGGACGAACGATTTTCCTAAGAGGGGGAGAATGTAACGACCCAGCTGGTCGTTTTGAGAGTTAGTGCTCTGATCCCCTAATAACTGCTTTCCCTACGTTTTTTTCTTCTATTGGGATTGGCCTCAATGATTGGTTATGGAATTCGGAGAACTCTGGGACACTTAGTCCCTATATGTGAGTTTAAGCCTTAGAATTTTGACTGTAGTCGGAACTGTGTGAAGACGAGTACGTAATGGAATTCTTTCGACTCTGTTAGCTCCGTCGAGTGATTTTAGGGTTAGGAGCGCGTCCGGAATGTGTTTTGGAGGTCTGTAGTAGATTTAGGCTTGAATTGGTGAAAGTTAGATTTTCGGTGATTTTGGCTGATAGGGGAAATTTTGATATCTAGCTCGGAAAGGAATTCCTAGAGTGGTTGTAGGTTCGTAGTGTCATTTGTGATCCGTGTGTCAAATTTTAGGTTACTCGGACTATGTTTGATGTGTTTCGGCATTGTTTGTAGAACTTAGAAAATTCTAAGTTCTTAGGCTTGAATACGTGCTTAATTCATGTTTTTGGTGTTGTTCGAGGTGGTTTGAAGACTCGACTAAATTCATATGGTGTTATAGGATTGGTCGGTAGGATTGGTTGAGGTCTCGGGGCCCTCGGGTGTGTTTCGGATGCTGAACAGGTCATTTTTGGACTTACGGAGTTGGCTGGTTTGCGGGTGTTTTGCAGCAGGTGCGTTCTCCATCGCGATCGTAGGAGGAGGATCGTGATCGTGTAGGGTAAATGGGAGGCCAACTGTGTTAAATCTTTGTGATCACAGAGAATGGCACGCGATCACGTAGGTCAGTCAGGTTGTGCATCGCGAACGCTTGGGCCAGGCCGCGTTCGCGAAGAAGAAATAAGGCGGCAAAGGGAGGTGGGCGTTGCTCTTAAGTTTGAGGAACCACTGCATCATGTTCGCGTGGGGTGTGATGTGATCGCATAGAGTAAAAACCATGAGGCAGCAAAGTTGTTCTTCGCGATCGCGATTAAGGAATGCTTGGGCAGATTTAAAATGTTCAAAATCTAGGGTTAATGTCATTTTTCACCATTTGGACTTGAGAGCTTGGGATTAGGCGATCTTTGGAGGGATTTTCACATGGGTGTTTGGGGTAAGCGATTCTTACTTAGTTTTGATTAATTCCCGCTAATATATGCTTAGTTTTATCATCTAATTTCGGATTGGGGTGAAAAATTGGGAAAAAGTTCCTAGGCCAAAAATTGGGATTTTGATCGAGAATTTAATATCGGATTTGTGTAAATTTTTATATGGTTAGACTCGTGAGTGAATGGGTGTTTGTAATTTGTAAATTTTACCCGATTTCGAGACGTGGGCCCAGGGAGACTTTTTGGGTATTTTTTCTAATTTCGCGCTTTAGCTTCGAATTAATTAATTAAATGAGTTACTTGTAATTATATTTACATTATGAAATTTATTTGGATAGATTCAGGCCATTTGGAGTCGGATACTCATGGCAAGAACGTGATATCAAGTTGAGTTGAGCGGTTGAGGTAAGTGGCTTGCCTAACCTTGTGTTGGGGACTTCCCCTAAGGATGTTTGATATTAATTGACATGTGGGAACCGTGTACGTGAGGTGACGAGTACGTACACAGGCTAGTCATAAACTGTTTTTCCTTATCAAATTGCATTAATATGTTAATCGTTTAGCTTAGATTAGGGAAGCATGCATACATGTTTAATTGCCTAATTGATCTTCTGTGCGCCATGCTTAGTTAAGTCCTTATTTTCCTTACTCGTGTTTTGTTTAATCTGTGTAACTTGATGCCATACCTGTAATTTTGTCTTGCATTGCATATTTAAATTGGTAGTACGGACATATTCCCGGAGATTCCCCCTGCCTTGCATATTTAAATTGGGACTGCAGACGTATTCCAGGAGATTCCCCTGTATTGCATATTTATTTTTGGACTACGGACGTATTCCGGGAGATCCCCCGCACTGCATATTTACATTTGGCACTACTGACGTATTCCAGGAGATCCCCCGAACTGCATAATCATTTGGAACTACGGGACGATATCCCGGGAGTTTTCCTACTGTGTTTTACCTTGTTCCGAGCCGAGGGCTCCTTTAACTACTAAATATTGAGAATTTCATTAATTGTTTTACCACAAACTTACTTATATCTTTTACTGTTTAATATATTTACTCTGGTAGGGCCTTGACATGACCTCGTCACTACTTGACCGAGGTTAGGCTCGGTATTTACTGGATACCATTGTGGTGTACTCATGCCCTTTCCTGCACATGTTTTTTGTATGCAGATCCAGGTACGAGCTACCAGCCTCGAGGATAGTACGTGTTGCTGATTTCTAGGAGACTTCAAGGTACTTCTGCCCGCATCCACAAAATCCTTAGAGTCCCCTTCTACTCTCTCATCTAGAGTCTTCTTATGTATCTTCAAACTTTTTTATAGAGCTACAATATTAATTACAGAAGCTTGTGACTTAGCGATATACCGGGTCTCGGGAAACTATCTTTTGTATATGCCGAGTGGCATTATTTTGGTTATACACAATATGCTGTTTTATCTTTAAATGTTGTGTTTTCTTTACATTTTCGTAATATTAGGCTTACCTAGTCTTAAACATTAGGTGCTGTCACGACCCCTTTCGGAGGGTCAAATCGGGTCGTACAAGCATATAAGAACTTTTACAGGGTAGTATTATTTATTTGTTGAACTAGCTAAATTAGATCAACATTTATCAATTTTAGGAATTTATATTTTCTGTTAACTTTTTTAATAGTTCAAACACATTATTTAATAATAATTACTTAATTTTGTAAGATCATATATTCACTTTTATATAGGGTACGCGTGCAAAGAGCGTACCCTACGACTAGTATATATATATGCACACACATACATACACATAATCTTGAATGCTTTATGCTCGATCACCTTATTAGTACTTTGCTCGGATACTTATCAGTGGATCAATTGGAAATTCAATTATATTCGATTAAAACTTACTATAACACATTTAAAAAGAGGTGTATACCTGTATATAAGATGTAATGCTATATTAATACTTATGTTTTTACCATCAACATCATATGTATACTTATATTAATATAGCATATGTGAATATAACAATAATATGTATACATATGTTGTTGTTGCTAAAACTTAAGTATTAATATGCATATGTTCTCCCTTCTCACCACTGCTCAACCGTGGCTACTTCTACCACGTAAAAGTTAGCCACCTAGTGTTTTTAAAGATATTATAATTCTTAAAAGTTAGGGTTTAATTTATTGTTATATTTTTGTCTATTTCTTTTAGAAATTTACGGTTTAATTTATTGTTCTTGTCACGATCCAAAATCAATTAAAGGTCATGATGGCATCTGACACCACTGTTGTGATGACCCAAAAGGTCATCCCTTGTTTTATAAGTCAAAACGGTGTTCCTAGGCCTTGAAAACCTCCTTTTATCTCACCTCGTTTTACATGCACAGCCCGGGCATATATCCGGGAAGCTTCTATGTGAAAAATTGAGAAAAATGCTAAATTGACCTTAATATTGAATTTAAGTTGACTTCGGTCAGCACTTTGGGTAAGCGGCCCGGACCCGTGATTCGACGGTCCCGGAGGGTCCCTAGGAAATTATAGGACTTGGGTGTATGGCCGGAATCAAATTCCGAGGTCCCAAGCCCGAGAAATGAATTTTTGAAAGAAATTGTTTTACTGAAAATATAAGAGTTTTTGGAAATTTGGTTATATATGAAATTTATGGAACCAGGCCCGTATTTTGGTTCCGGAGCCCGGTACAGGTTTAATGCAATGTTTGAGTTGTGTATGTAAAATTTGGTAAGAAACGGAGGTCATTTGACGTGATTTGGACCCGTAGTTCTGAAATTTCATACTTTGGAAGTTTTGGAATTTTTCTTGGATTTTAATGCTAAATTCGTTGTTTAAGATGTTAATTTTGTGATTTGATAACAGGAGTATGTCCGTAGGATGTTTTTGAGGTTCTACACATGTTTGGTTTGGAGCCCCGGGGGTTCGGTGAGTTTCAGGTAGGTTCCGGGGTATTTAGAGTTGAAGATTCACTAGTGGTGCACAAGTTCTGGTGTGCCCGCACCTGCGAGCCATGGGCCGCAGGTGCGAGACTGCAGGTGCGGATCCCTAGCCGCAGGTGCGGTCCAGCCCCAGTCAGCCAAATTTCGCAGGTGCGACAAAATCTCCGCAGAAGCAGTTCCGCAGATGTAGATGCACCTCCACAAGTGTAGCCCCCAGTGGCCTTGCCCATTTCCGCAGGTGCGATGGATTTTCCGCACCTGCGCAACCGCAGGTGAGACCTAGGTACCGCAGGTGCGAAGGTCGGGCAGTGTGTTTAAGTTAGATGCTTCACCCGATTTCATTTTCATTTCTTCACCAACATAGGAGACTAAGGGCAATTTTCTCAAGAGAGTTTCTTTCCAAATCATACATAAGTGACCCTAACTAGTTTCTTTCAATTTTCTAATGATTTTCATCAACTTTTATCAAGAATTCTAGGGTTTTAATGGTAGAAAATTGGGGATTTGGGTAGATTTAGGGCTTTTTGAATAATTTGAATTTAGACCTCGTTTTAAGGTCGGATTTAGAAACTAATTACATATTAGGGATCGTGGGTGAATGGGTGATCGGGTTTTTGTCCGAACCTTGTGTTGACTAAGAGGGCGTGGGGTCGATTTTTGACTTTTTGGGAAGAATGATGTAAAACCTATAATTACGCGTGGAATTGTTTGGCATTTATTGATGTTATTGAGTTGAATATATCTAGATATAAGTGAATTGGAGTCAAATTCAAAAGGGAAAGCGGTAATCGAGGCTTGAGTTTGGTCGTGGTATTTGAGGTAAGTGTTTGGCTTAACCTTGGCTTGATGGAATAGGTGTTGTGTCCTATTTGCTATGTGTAAGTATCGTGTTCAACATATAGGTGAGGTGACGAGTACCTATACGTTGGCGTCAGGCATGCCCGTGAGTCGAATATTGTGATCCATGTGGTTTTCGTTAAGTAATACTTGATTTTCACTTTATTGTTATCCATGTTGGTGGAAATTCCTTGATATTGAATAGTGTTGAGTATTAGTTTCAGTCGAATATTTTTATGTGAAGTTATGCACTAAGTGAGATTGGATATAGTTGTTGACTCCCTTGCCGAGAGGTTATGGTTTATTTTCGTTTTTCCGTTATATAGTTCCTTGTTGGATTGCTATCATTTGATGTGTTTGGGTGAGAAAGAGTGTAAAAGCACGAAGGGTGATGTCGTGCGTGAGATTTTGAGTGAATGTTAATGTCGTGCCAATATTGTGATTGTAAAAGGACGAAGGGTGATGTCGTGCCATGATATAAGAGATAATGCACGAAGGATAATTCCGTGCCATGATATTGTGAGGTAAAAGCACGAAGGGTGGTGTCGTGCCGAATATATTGATTCTGATGGTTAGGATGAGAGTAAAAGCCCGAAGGATGATGTCGTGCACTTATTTTCGTATTACTATTCATTCCTTAAATTAATATCTAAATTGTGCCTTACCTCGTTACTTTCATTATTTGATATTTCCTCCCCTCAGCATGCTCCCCTTTTCCCTTATGCTTAACTGTCTATTTCTCGTTGTATCATTTTTATCCGTATACTATTAAACTGCACATGTTGACTTTGGTTGTCGTGTCCTAGCCTCGTCACTACTTTGCCGAGGTTAGGCTCGGCACTTACTCAATACACGGGGTCAGTTGTACTGATGCTACACTCTGCACTTTTGTGCAGATCCCGGTGTAGGACCCTACGTACCATAGATCGAGGTTGCTTCCTTCAGTCCAGTGGAGACCCTGAGGTAGTCCTGCAGGCTTCCGCAGGCCTTGGCGTCCCTTCCTACTTCTTTTCTTGTATTACATTCTAGTTACTTCAGAAGCAAATGTACTTATTTCATTCAGACTGTTATGTGTATTATTCATAGACAGTTCGTGAGTTTGTGACTCCAAAGTTCTGGGATTGGTTTTTATGAAAGTTCGTAAAGGCATACATTGAGCTTATATACCT
The DNA here is from genome assembly GCA_005239525.1 of Nicotiana knightiana. Lineage (NCBI taxonomy): Eukaryota > Viridiplantae > Streptophyta > Magnoliopsida > Solanales > Solanaceae > Nicotiana > Nicotiana knightiana. Next base: position 10,391 of record ML402154.1, on the reverse strand, counting down.
TGCTCCATTTTGTTCAATCTATGTTAGTGTTGTGTTTTCGCATGCTATTTGGTAATAATAAAGGAATAAGATAAATTTAATATTTACGTTGGCTTGCCTAGCGGGTTCAACGTTAGGCGCCATCAAGGTCCCGACAGTTGTAAATTCGGGTTGTGACAAGTTGGTATCAGAGAACTAGGTGCCTAGGTCTCACAAATTCACGTACAAGCTTAGTAGAGTCTGAGGGATCGGTATGGAGACGTCTGTGCTTATCCCCTAGAGGCTGCAGAGTTTAGGAATGACTTCACATTTTTTCTTCTCTGTCGTGCAATTTGAATTCTAAGTGCTAACTGTATTTATATTCTATTCTCTCGCATATGGCAAGAACAGGTGCTTCTTCATCCACTGATCAGCAGCCCGAGCCTCCAGTTGTAGCTCCTGTGAGAGGCCGAGGACGAGGCTGAGGCTGTGCTAGAGGCTGAGGCAGGGGCATAGCTCAGCCCAGAGTAGCAGCCCCAGTGGAGGAGCCTCAGGTAGAGTTTTCTGATGAGGTTCTTGCCTAGACAGTCCCGGTTGGGCCAGCTCAGGTCCCCGAGGGGCTCATTGCCACCCCAGTAGTCCAGGATGCTCTGGTCCGTCTAGTGGGCCTCATGGAGAGTGTTGCTCAGGCAGGTTTGATTCCTGCAGCACAAGCCGTCTCTCAGGCTGGGGGAGGAGCCCAGACTCCCGCTACTCGCACCAGTGATGGAGCAGCTATGTTTGCTGATGCTTTGTGGAGGTTGGACAGGTTCACCAAGATTTTCACTACTACTTATAGAGGTGCATCTTCTGAGGATCCCCAGGACTATTTGGATAGATGCAATGAGGTTCTACGGAACAGGGGGATAGTGGAGACCAATGGGGTCGACTTTGCTACCTTTCGTCTGTCATGTCCCGCCAAGACTTGGTGGAGAGACTATTGTTTGGCCAGACCAGTTGGATCATCGGCCTTGACTTGGGCCCAATTCACTCAGTTATTTCTGGAGAAGTTTCTTCCTATCACTCAGATGGAGGATCTATGGAGGCAGTTTGAGCGTCTCCAGCAGGGTCTATGACCGTCACTGAGTACGAGACCAGATTTGTTACCTTGGACTGACATGCTATTATGATACTTCCCACCGGGCGAGAGAGGGTGAGGAGATTTATTGAGGGGCTAGCTCAGCCGATCAGATAGCAGATGGCCAAGGAGACAGGGAGTGAGATTTCTTTCCAGGATACAGCCAATGTGGCCAGACGAGTTGAGATGGTTTTGTTGGAGGGGGTGGTCAGGGGTCTGACAAGAGACCCCATCATTTTGGCAGGTTCAGTGGCGCCTCATATGGAGGCAGGGATTCTTTTGGTAGGGGCCATCTTCCTAGGCCGTTTCATTCGGCACTTCAGGTTTCTCGCACTGCTCCAGGTAGCCGTGGTTCTCATATGCAGTATTCTGATCAGTTTCCCTACAGTGCACCATCAACTCCTATTAGTGCACCGCCGATTCAGGGTTTGTTGGTTACCCAGGTTGTCAAGGTCAGTTTCAAGGTCAGCAACCTCAGCAGCCTCAGCCGCAGAGGGCTTGTTATACTTGTGGTGATCAGCGGCACATTGCTAGATTTTTCCCTTGAGCCTTGAGTAGTTATTCGCTCCAGGGTTCTTGTTCCATGGTTCCAGTACTAGGTGTTCCACTGCCCGCTCCGCCAGCTAGAGGTGAGGGTCGAGGTGTTAGAAGTGGAGGTCAGGCCGTTAGAGGTGGAGGCCAGGCCGCTAGAGGTAGAGGTCAGCTAGTAGGAGGCCGTCCCAGGGTTGTAGTTCAGACTGGTGCCCAGACCCGATGTTATGCTATTCCAGCCAGACCTGAGGCTGAGGCCTCCGATGCAGTTATCACAGATATGGTTTCAGTTTGCAGCAGGGATGCTTCAGGTTTATTTGATCCAGGGTCCACGTATTTGTATGTGTCATCTTATTTTGCTCCTTATTTGGTTATGCCTCGTGATTCTCTGAGTAGTCGTGTATATGTGTCTACACCGGTGGGTGATTATACTGTAGTAGATCATGCCTACCGTTCATGTGTAGTGGTTATTGGTGGTCTTGAGACCAGTGTAGATCTTCTGGTTCTGGATATGGTAGATTTTGATGTTATTTTGGGGATGGATTGGCTGTCGCCTTACCATGCCATACTAGACTGTCATGCCAAGACCGTGACATTAGCATTACCGAGGTTGCCTCGACTGGAGTGGAGAGGGACTCCTGGTCATTCTTCCAGCAAGGTTATCTCATATATGAAGGCTCGAAGCATGGTTGAGAAGGGGTGTTTGGCCTCTTTGTCTTATGTTCGTGATTCTAGTGCCGAGATTCCTTCTATGGAGTCTGTGCCCATAGTCCATGAGTTTCCAGAGGCGTTCCCTGCAGACCTGTCGGGTATGCCACCCGACAAGGATATTGACTTTTTCATTGATCTGGCTCCGGGCACTCAGCCCATTTCTATTCCGCCATATTGTATGGCCCCGCCAGAGTTGAAGGAGTTGAAAGAACAGTTGCAGGATTTGTTTGATAAAGGCTTCATTATGCCTAGTGTCTCGCCTTGGAGTGCGTCGATGTTGTTTGTTAAGAAGAAGGATGGGTCGATGAGGATGTGTATACATTATCGGCAATTGAACAAGGTGACCGTCAAGAACAAGTATTTGTTGCCTTGAATTGATGATTTGTTTGATCAGCTTCAGGGTGCCAATGTATTTTCGAAGATCGATTTGAGATCCGGCTACCATTAGTTGATTATTAGGGCATCCAATGTCCCTAAGACAGCTTTTCGCACTCGGTATGTGCATTATGAGTTCTTAGTGATGTCATTCAGGTTGACAAATGCCCCAGCAACTTTTATGGACCTGATGAACCGAGTGTTCAGGCCTTATTTGGATTCCTTCGTGATTGTCTTCATTGATGATATTCTGATTTATTTCTACAGCCGGGAGGAGCACGAGCAGCACCTTCGAGTCATTCTTCAGACTTTGAAGGACATTTAGTTGTATGCTATGTTTTCTAACTGTGAGTTCTGGTTGAGCTCAGTTTCATTCCTGGGTCATGTTGTATCAGCAGACAGGTGGATCCCAAGCAGATTTCAGCAGTCAAGGATTGGTCTAGACCCACGTGAGCTACTGAGATTCGGAGTTTCTTGGGCTTAGCAGGTTACTATCGTCAGTTTGTGGAAGGCTTTTCATCTATTGAAGCCCTGATGACTAGGTTGACTCAGAAGGGTGCCCAGTTTAGATGGTCAGATGAGTGTGAGGCGAGCTTTCAGAAGCTCAAGTCAGCCATGACCGCGGCACCGGTGTTGGTTTGCCCACAGGTCCAGGGCCATATACGGTGTATTGTGATGCATCACGGGTTGGACTTGGTGCAGTGTTGATGCAGGAAGGTAAGGTTATTGCATATGCTTCGTGTCAGTTTAACATCCACGAGAAGAATTATCCAGATCATCATTTGGAGTTAGCAGCCATTGTTTACGTGCTGAAGATTTGGAGGCATTATTTATATGGCATGTCTTCTGAGGTGTTCACGGATCACAAGAGTTTGCAATATTTGTTCAAGCAGAAGGAGTTGAATTTGAGGCAAAGGAGATGGTTGGAGCTGTTGAAAGACTATGATATCACCATCTTATATCATCCGGGGAAGGCCAATGTAGTGGCCGATGCTTTGAGTAGGAAGTCAGCCAGGATGGGTAGTCTTGCTTATATTCCGGTCGGAGGGAGATCACATGCTTTGGATGTTCAGGCTTTAGCCAATCAGTACGAGATTGGAAGTTTCTGAGCCCGACCGTGTTCTAGCTTATACAGTTGCTCGTTCCTCATTATTTGATCATATTCAAGCTCGATAGTATGATGACCATCATTTGTGTGTACTCGGGGATACGGTTCGGTACGGTGATGCCAAACAGGTTACAGTTGGTGATGATGGAGTTTTACGGATGCAGGGTCTTATTTGTGTACCCAATGTGGATGGACTTCGTGAGTTGATATAAGATGAGGCCCATAGTTCCCGGTATTTTATCCATTTGGGCGCCACAAATATGTACCAGGATTTGCGGCAGCATTATTGGTGGAGGAGGATGAAGAAGGATATTGTGACATATGTAGCTCAGTGCTTGAATTGTTAACAGATAAAATACGAACATCAGAGACCAGGTGGATTGATGCAGAAGATTGAGATTCCTAAGTGGAAGTGAGAGCGTATCACCATGGATTTCGTTGTTGGACTCCCACGAACTCAGAGGAAGTTCGATGCAGTGTGGGTCATTGTGGATAGTCTGACCAAGTCAGTGCATTTCATTCCCGTGGCAGTTTCCTATTCTTCGGAGAGATTGGTAGAGATCTACATTAGGGAGATTGTTCTCCTTCATGGTGTGCCCGTGTCTATTATTTCTGACCGAGTTAAGCAGTTTACCTCGCCTTTCTGGAGGGCAGTTCAGCGTGAGTTAGGCACGAGGGTTGAGTTGAGCACATTATTTCATCCTCAGACGGACGGACAGTCCGAGCGTACTATTCAGATTTTGGAGGATATGCTACAAGCCAGTGTCATTGACTTTGGAGGCTCTTGGGATCAGTTCTTTCCATTAGCTGAGTTTAACTACAACAACAACTATCAATCGAGCATTTATATGGCTCCTTATGAGGCATTATATGGTAGGCGGTGCCGGTCACCGGTTGGGTAGTTTGAGTCGGGAGAGGCTCGGTTGTTGGGTATGAAGTCAGCACAGAATGCCTTGGATAAGGTTAAGATCATTTAGGATAGACTTCGTACAGCTCAGTCCAGGCAGAAGAGTTATGTCGATCGCAGAGTTCATGATTTGGCATTCATGGTTGGGGAGCGGGTATTGCTTCGGGTATCTCCAATGAAGGGCGTGATGAGATTTGGAAAAAATGGCAAGCTAAGCCCTAAATTCATTGGTCCATTTGAGATTCTTGACAGAGTGGGAGAGGTGTCCTACACACTTGCGTTGCCACCAAATTTTTCAGTTGTGCATCCGGTGTTTCATGTGTCTATGCTTCGGAAGTACCACAAGGATCCAGCCCATGTGTTTGATTTCAGCAGTGTCCAGTTGGACAAGGATTTGACCTATGAGGAGGAGTCGGTAGCCATATTAGACCGGCAGGTTCGTCAGTTGAGATCGAAGAGTTATACTTCAGTTCGTGTTCAGTGGATAGGTCAGCTTGCCGAGGCAGCTACCTGGGAATCCGAGTCCGATATGCGGAGAAGTTATCCCCATCTTTTCCCTGATTCAGGTACTTTTCTATGTCCGTTCGAGAACGAACGATTGTTTTAGAAGTGGAAAATATGATGACCCAAAAGGTCATCCTTTGTTTTATAAGTCAAAACGGTGTTCCGAGGCCTTGAAAACCTCTTTTTATCTCAACTCATTTTGCATGCGCAGCCCGGGCGTATATCCGGGAAGCTTCTATGTGAAAAACTGAGAAAAATGCTAAATTGACCTTAATATTGAATTTAAGTTGACTTCGGTCAGCATTTTGGGTAAAGGAACCCGGACCCGGACCCGTGATTCGACGGTCCCGAGGGTAGGTAAGAAAATATGGGACTTGGGCGTATGCCCGGAATCGAATTCCGAGGTCCCAAGCCCGAGAAATGTATTTTTGAAAGAAATTGTTTTACTAAAACTATAAGAGTTTTTGGAAATTTGGTTATTTTTGAAATTTATGGTATCGGGCCCGTATTTTGGTTCCGGAGCCCGCTACAGATTCAATGTGATGTTTGAGTTGTGTCTGTAAAATTTGGTAAGAAACGGAGGTCATTTGACGGGATTCGGACCTGCAATTGTGAAATTTTATACTTTGGAAGTTTTGGAATTTTTCTTGGAGTTTAATGCTAAATTCGTTGTTTAAGATTTTAATTTAGCTATTTGACCGCACTAGTAAGTCCGTAGATATTTTTGAGGTTGTGTACATGTTTGGTTTGGAGCCCTGAGGGCTCGAGTGAGTTTCGGGTAGGTTCCAGGGTATTTAGAGTTGAAGAATAACTGCTGGTGCACCAGTTCTGGTGTGCTCGCACCTACGAGCCTTGGGCCGCAGGTGCGGATCCCTAGCCGCAGGTACGGTCCAGCCCAGTCAGCCCAATTTTGCAGGTACGACAAAATATTTGCAGAAGCGGTTTCACTGATGCGGATGCACCTCTGTAGGTTCGGACCCAGTGGCCTTGCCCATTTTTGCAGGTGCGATGGATTTTCCGCACCTCCGCAAGCGCAGGTGCGACGGTCGGGCATTGTGTTTAAGTTAGATGCTTCACCCGATTTCATTTTCATTTCATCACCAAAATAGGAGACCAAGAGCGATTTTCTCAAAAGAGTTTCTTCCGAAATCATAGGTAAGGGACCCCTAACTAGTTTCTTTCAATTTCCTAATGATTTTCATCAACTTTTATCAAGAATTCAAGGGTTTTAATGGTAGAAAATTTGGGATTTGGGTAGAGTTAGGGCATTTTGAATAATTGGAATTTAGACCTTGTTTTGAGGTCGGATTTAGAAACTAATTACATATTTGGGCTCGTGGGTGAATGGGTGATCGGGATTTGGTCCGAACCTCGTGTTTTGACCAAGCGGGCCCGGGGTCGATTTTTGATTGTTTGGGATGGAATTGTTTGGCATTTATTGATGTTATTGAGTTGAATATGTCTAGATACAAGTGAATTGGAGTCAAATTCAAAAGGGAAAGCGGTAATCGAGGCTTGAGTTTGGTCGTGGAATTTGAGGTGAGTGTTTGGCTTAACCTTAGCTTGAGGGAATAGGTGTTGTGTCCTATTTGCTATGTATAAGTATCGTGTTCAACATATAGGTGAGGTGATGAGTACCTATACGTTGGCGTCAAGCATGCCCGTGAGTCGAATATTGTGATCATGTGGTTTTCGTTAAGTAATACTTGAGTTTCACTTTATTGTTATCTATGTTGGTGGAAATTCCTTGATATTGAATAGTGTTGAGTATTAGTTTTAGTCGAAGATTCTTTTGTGAAGTTATGCACTAAGTGAGATTGTACATAGTTGTTGACTCCCTTGCCGGGACGGTATTAATTCTACCGTTTACTCCCTTGCCGGGAGGTTATGGTTTATTTCCGTTTACTCCATTATATTGTTCCTTGTTAGATTGCTATCATTTGATGTGTTTGGGTGAGGAAGAGTGTAAAAGCACGAAGGGTGATGTCGTGCGTGAGATTTTGAGTGAATGTTAATGCACGAAAGGTGATGCCATGCCAATATTGTGATTGTAAAAGCATGAAGGGTTATGTCGTGCCATGATATGAGAGATAATTCACGAAGGAAAATGTCGTTTCATAATATTGTGAGGTAAAAGCACGAAGGGTGATGCCGTGCTGAATATATTGATTCCGCTGGTGAGGACGAGAGTAAAAGCACGAAGGGTGTTGCCGTGCACTTGTTTTCGTATTACTAGTCCGTTGCTTAAATTTATATCTAAATTGTGCCTTACCTCGTTACTTTCATTATTTGAGATTTCCTCCCCTCAGCATGCTCCCCTTTTACCTTATGCTTGACTGTCTATTTCTCGTTGTATTATTTTTCTTCGTATACTATTAAACTGCACATGTTGACTTTGGTTGTCGTGTCCTAGCCTCGTCTCTACTTCGCTAAGGTTAGGCTTGGCATTTACTCAGTACGTGGGGTCGGTTGTACTGATGCTACACTCTGCACTTTTGTGAAGATCCTGGTGTAGGACCCTACGGATTATTTATCGAGGTTGTTGCCTTCAGTCCAGTGGAGACCCCGAGGTAGTCCTGCAGGCGTCCGCAGGCCTTGGCGTCCCTTCCTAATTCTTTTCTTGTATTCTGTTCTAGTTACTTCAGAAACAGATGTACTTATTTCATTCAGACCGTTATGTGTATTATTCATAGACAGTTCGTGAGTTTGTGACTTCATAGTTCCGGGATTGGTTTTTGTGAAAGATCGCAAAGGCATACATTGAGCTTATATACCTTGCTCCATTTTGTACTTCTATCTATGTTAGTGTTGTCTTTTCGCATACTATTTGGTAATAATAAAGGAATAAGATAAATTAAATATTTACGTTCGCTTGCCTAGCGGGTTCAGTGTTAGGCGCCATCACGGCCCCGACGATGGGAAATTCGGGTCGTGACAACTGTGAGGAAAGCCAACAATAAATACTTAATTTTTGTTCTAAATTTAATATTTTAGAAATTTCATTTTCCTTTGATTAACAGTAAAAGATGGAATTGACATAGTAAATAATAATATTTTAAAACAATTTCAATATAGTGCAACCCATAATCGCCCCAAAACCCGGTGTCACAAGTGCATGAGCATCATCTAAGAATATGAAATAAAATACAACATCTGCCTGGGATACAAATTGGACAGGAGAAAATAGAAATACTTTGAAGGAGACTCTTCTAACTGCGGGCCGTAATAAGGAGTGCAATTCACCTAAGTCTCTGCATGCATACACACCTCTGCTCTCACAAGGATGCTAAACATAAATGCACCTGCACCAAAAATGCGCAGCAAGCGTAGTATGAATACGTAAATTAATGCGTACCCAGTAAGTATCCTGTCTAACCTCGAAGAAGTAGTGACGAGGGTCGACTCCGACACTTACTATGGGCTATTAATAAAATACCGTTATTATAATTAAACATGATTGTTATGAAGCAGCTGAAGGCTCATTAATCAAGAAGTAAGTAAACATATCTAATATTATTTACGGAGTCTCTATCTCTGGTTTCGTCAATTAATAATTTATATCTCAAGCTAACGAAGCAATATCAATTATAATTTAGTTTTGAAGATCTATCATGTGAAAGTCATGTCGAGGACGTACGGCCCGATCAAACATATAAATATAAGTTGTGCACTGCCGAGGGTCGAACGACGAGAATCATAGATGCATCTATTAACCTGTCGAGGCGATCAACCCACTCTCATGAGAGTAGTGTAAATTTTCTCCGGTCGCGGAATTTAAATTGCGAAGCGGTTGTACATAGATTTATCAAATTATTATTATAATAATATTCTTCAATTCTTTTCAAAAATATACAATTCAAATGAAAAATTTCGAGTCTAAAAATCTTCAATTTCGACTCCTTTTAAGGCATTTCATAAGCACACTCGATCTTAATTTCTTTCATGGAAAATAACAAGCAAAATCAAATAATGGTACCAACAAAACATGGTGCAAACCTAGAACTACCCGTACATAGGCATAATTAGTAGCTACGTACGCACTCTCGTTACTTCGTGCGTAGTATCCCCCACAAGTAAGAGCACACATAAATTCAATTCAGCTATAGGGTTAATTCCCTCTTACAAGGTTAGAAAGGAGACTTACCTCACTCCAAAGTTCCATCACGGGCTTCCAAGCCCTTCCAATAACTTAAACCAATGCTCAATGCTCCAAAACTAGTCAATAAATATGCAAATCAATGAATATATACTCCAATACTCATAACATTACTAACTCAAATATATAATTTGTTCTCATTTCCATGCCCAAATTCGTGTTCAAAATCCAAAATTGTCAATTTTAGGTTTTCCTCTTAAAATCCCAAATTTCTAAAAATTTTATTGTCTAAATCCATATATAATCCAAGTATTTAACTTGAAATAGGTGGGAATCACTTACCTTTACATAGGTGGTGAATATGGAGCTCCAAAATTGCTCCAAGACCGGCTCCCATGGAGGAAATGAGGCGAAAATGATCTAAACCCTCGTTTTAAAGAAACACATTGCCTGCCCGACTTTCGCACTTGCGGTTCAATAACCACTCCTGCGGCTCCGCACTTGCGGAAATCCCACCGCAGGTTTGGCTCCAGGTTGGCCCAGCAGTTACTGTATCTGCGCCCCACCTAGCGAATTTGCGCTTTCGCTCCTGCGGTCCTCGTGCGCTTCTGCGGCTCTGTTGGTGCGGGAAATTCTTAGCACCTGTGACCCCTGCCCCCTTTGGCCTTGCCCGCTTCTGAGGCCTTCTCTCCCAATTCTGCAGGCTCGCACCTGTGGTTCCCACTCCGCAGGTGCTATTTAACAAGAAGAGAACACCCTTCAGCAAATCCTCAAACTTCAAAATCGATCCGTTAACCACCTGAGGCCACGCGAAACCTTAACCAAACATACCAACATGTCCCAAAACACATTATGAACCAAAACACATTATGAACCTAGTCGACTTCAAATCACAACAAACTACGCCTAAACCATGAATCGCACCTCAATTCAAGATTAATGATCTTTTGAACTTCCAATTTCTACATTTGATGCCGAAACCTATCAAATCATGCCAGATTGACCTTATAAAAAGGGGATATATCAGAGCCTGGAAATTCATGGTATATGGGTAATAGAACTAAATAGTTCAACATAGATATAA
>ML402153.1:0-14304 GCA_005239525.1 Nicotiana knightiana | reverse complement strand
ATTGGTGTAACCTTTTACTTATGTTGTGCTAATATATCAAAAATAATTTGTGACATTTTTTTTATGTGTCTCTTTGCTAGATAATGAAATTTCAGGACAAATAGCAAATAATTTGAATAGTTGATGTATTGGAGGTGTTCATCCCATATAAATTTGTCATACGTAGGAAATAGTAAAAACACATTAAAAATAATAATTTTTTGACACGTGTGTTGCACGTGTATATTAAAACTTATAGTGTACGGCATTGTAAAATTATCAATGTTATTAAAATAAAACTTTAAATAAATTATTACGCATGAAAAAATAAAATACAAATTTCTGTTAATGCATGATTAATGATGTCGTCATATGGTAACGTGTTTGTTGAGATTAAAATGATTGGATATTGTGNGCTACAAAATTTCTTTTGTCCTTGTGCTCCCAAGTCAATTGTTTAAAGGTAAAAGACTAAAACTACTGTTCTGTCATAAGATAAAATAAGTACCGGACAAGAAGTTAGTAGCATTTACCATGACTTTCTCTGGTTTCAAATACTAGTCTATGAACACGTGTGTTGCACGTGTGTCCCATATGAATTAGTGTAAACTTTTAAACTATATAGATAATATCAAAATATATGTAAGTAAAAAAGTAACTGAAATTTGAAATGAAAGTACAAATAGTATGTAGTTAAACGTGATCAATTGAATTGGTGTAACCTTTTACTTATGTTGTGCTAATATATCAAAAATAATTTGTGACATTTTTTTTATGTGTCTCTTTGCTAGATAATGAAATTTCAGGACAAATAGCAAATAATTTGAATAGTTGATGTATTGGAGGTGTTCATCCCATATAAATTTGTCATACGTAGGAAATAGTAAAAACACATTAAAAATAATAATTTTTTGACACGTGTGTTGCACGTGTATATTAAAACTTATAGTGTACGGCATTGTAAAATTATCAATGTTATTAAAATAAAACTTTAAATAAATTATTACGCATGAAAAAATAAAATACAAATTTCTGTTAATGCATGATTAATGATGTCGTCATATGGTAACGTGTTTGTTGAGATTAAAATGATTGGATATTGTGTCACACTTTCAAGAGCTTGATATAAACAGTTTAAATGTGTAAAAGTTGTTTAAAAATAATGGATATAAATATCTTAAAAAAAGTATCCAAACGATTTCTCAAAGAACTAATAATTGCGTATTGCATCTTAAGTCTATATCTTTTATATTTCTCAAATGTTTCATACACACATATATACATAAATACATATATATATACACATACATACATACATATATACATACACACAAACACACACACACACCCCTTCATGTAATTGTAATATACTATTTAATATTTATTATAGAAAATGTTTAATGTTTTATTATATTTTACTTAAAATTAATTTACAACATAGGCAAAACCGTAATCCAACTTAGAAGGTAGGAGCTTCCCACTTTTAGAATTACTTGTTCTTCGGCACGTGCATTGCACGTGAAATCCGATTTATTCAATACACACATTATTAAACATGTTATCCTTATGCATATATAGGTGCATATATCGACTATCTAAATGAAGAACGAAATGACATACACCAAATCAGCGATAAAAAATAGTTTTATGAGTAAATATAAGACTTTGAAGAATAACTCAACTATTTTGAAAAGAAAAAGAACTGGCATGCTGTAACGACCCAGCCGATCGTTCCAAGAGTTTAGCCCTATTTTTCCCATTTCTGCTTCATTCTTGTATGGTTCAACTCTTTTGTGTTGCGTTGGGTTGATTGGTTCGGGTTCGGAGAGGTTGTGATGAGAAATGAGACACTTAGCCTCTTAGGATGGTGATTTAGCTGAAAAGTCAACCGGAAGTTGATTTATAGGTAAAGGATCTCGGAATGTGGGTTTTGTGGCTCTAGTAGCTTCATTAGGTGATTTGGGACTTAGGAGTGTGTTCAAAATGTTATTCGGAGGTCCGAAGTAAAATTATGCTTGAATTGGCAGTGGAAAAATTAGCTATCGGGGTCGGAATAAAATTTTGGAAGTTGGAACAGGTCTGTAGTGCCATTTGGGATATGTGTGCAAATTTTCAGGTCATTCGGATGTGGTTTGGGTGGTTTCGGTATCGTTGGCGAATTTCGGAAGTTTAGAAATCCTTAGGCTTGAATTTGGATTTGATTTGGTGTTTTGATGTTATTTCGAGTGTTCCGAGTATTCGACTAAGTTCGGTTGATCATTTATGACTTCTTGGCACTTTTGGTTGAGGCCCCGAGATGAGTTCGGATGGTTATCAGCATGATTTTTGGTAATTTGGAATTGCTGGTGTAAAGCTTTCTGGTTTTCCACACCAGCGGATGGGGGAGCCACAGGTGCGAGGTCGCTGGTGCGGTCTTGGATCCGCAGATCCGGAGTTTGAGAGGCTAAGCTTTTTCCGCAGATGCGAAACCTCTGGTCACGGTTGCGGGCTTATGGACCGCATATGCGAGGTTGGATTTTTAAGTGGAGTTCTGCAGAAGTGCACCTGGACCGCAGGTGCGGTTTTACTGGACAGAGAGTATAAATACCAACCTTTGCGATAATTGGGTTATTTCATCAAAGTTTTCATACAGATTTGAGCTTGAGAGAGGGTTTTGAAGAGGGAAATCAAATGAACTTCGTGGAGGTAAGATTTTTGGACCTAAAACTCATTTCTATGGTATTATTTGACTAATTAGGTGTGACATTTATGGAAAATTAGTGAATAAATTGGAGGTTTAGGGCTTGGAAGTTGGAGACCTTAAATTAAGGAATTGAGGGGTTGTTTGTGGTTGGATTTTGATGTATTTTGTATGTATGGATTCGTAAGAGGATAAGGATTTTAGTTTTGTGATTCTTATCGAATTCAGAGACGTGGGACTACGGGTCGGGTTTTGCCAATTTTGGGATTTGTGCTTAATTTTGATAATTTTCGAATGGGTTTCGTGTCCCTAGAATTTATTGATGATATTAATCCAGTTTTAGTTAGATTCGGAGCAATCGGGAGCCGATTCGAGAGGCAAAAGCATCGCGGTGTAGTTTTTCATCCGGTTTGAGGTAAGTAGCGATTGTAAATCTTGACCTGAGGGTATGAAACCCTAGTATTTCTTATTGATTTGATAAATGAGGTGACGCACATGCTAGGGTGCGGGCGTGTGGGCGTGCACCGGTAGGGATTGTGACTTTGCTATAACGACCCGGCCAATCGTTCCGTGAGATTTTCCCCGTTCCCCATGTTTCAGCTTTAGCATGTGTAATTTAACCAAATCATGTTGTGTTGGGTCGGTTAGTTCAGGTTCGGAGTAGTTGTGGTGAGAAATGAGACAATTAGTCTCTTAAGTTGGCCTTATGGTTAGAAAAGTGAACTGGAAGTTGAATATTAGGGAAAACGACCTCGTAATGTGGATTTTTCAGCTCGGACAACTTCGTTAGGTCATTTGGGACTTAGGAGTGTCTTCGAAATGTTATTTTAAGGTCAGGAGTAGAATTAGGCTTGAATTGGCGAAATTGAGTTTTGGCAATTTCCGGTTGGCAGTGAAAAGGTTAGCTATCAGGGTCAGAATGGAATTCTGGAAGTTGGGATAGGTTCGTATTGTCATTTGGGATGTGTGTGCAAAATTTCGAGTCATTCAAATGTGGTTTGGATGGGTTCGACATCGTTAGCGAATTTCAGAAGTTTAGAAACCCTCAGGCTTGAATTTGGGGTTAATTTAGTATTTTGCTATCGTTTGTGGTGGTTCGAAGGCTCAACTAAGTTTGGAGGAAGTTATGGGACGTGTTGGAAGGGTTGGTTGAGGTCCCGAGGCCCTTGGGCATCTTTCAGATCGATTTTAGGCTATATTTCTCTGTGATTTCAGTGCTGGTGTACTTTTGTATCTGGTATCTCTGCTCTTCATCGCAATCGCGGAGGGAAGGACACGATCACGTAAGGGAAGGTCTAAGGCTGCTTGTTTCTTCTTTGCACTCGCAAACAAGGGTCCGCGTTCACATAGGGTGTGGTAAATGGAGTATCGCGTTCGCGTGGGTGAGCATGCGCTCGTGTAGTGTTAGATCTGAACTGGGGGCAGTATGGTTACCTTTTCGCGTTCGCGAGGTCAGTTTCACGATTGCGTATTTATGTTAGCAGTTTTTAGTGAGATCGCGAGTGGTGCTATGCGATTGCATAAGGTTATTTGTGGGGCAACATTTCTTTTTGCTTCGAGATCGCGTGGGAATTTCCACGATCGCGATAAAGTGAAACCTGGGTAGAATCTTTTTAAGTTCAAAAACGAGGGTTTAGTCCAGATTTTCAAAAAAGAAATAAAACCATTACAAAGCTCGGAAGAAGGTGAAATTTGAGGAGATTTTCGGTGGAGTAATTAGGGTAAGTATTCTTCACTCACATTTGGGTTAATTCCATGATTTAGTCTTGATTTTCATCATTTAATTTGAGAAATTAGATTGGAAATTGGGGTAAAATGGGGGAAAAAATTGGGGATTCTTTTGGGGATTTGAATGGGCAATTGAGATCGGATTTTGATGAATTTGATATGGGTAGACTCGTGGGGGAATAAAGATTATAGTTTTGTGATTTTTATCGAATTTCGAGACGTGGGCCCGAGGGTCTGGTTTGGCTAATTTTTGGATTTATGATTAATTTTGATAATTTTCGAATGGGTTTCGTCTCCCTAGCATATATTGATGATATTAAACTGGTTTTGGCTAGATTTGGAGTAATCAAAAGTTGAGTCTAGAGGCAAAGGCATTGTGGGCTAGGATTTTAGCCGGTTTGAGGTAAGTAACGTTTCCAAACTTGGTTCTAAGGGTTCGAAACCCCAAACTATATGATATATGACTATAATTAAGGTGACGCACATGCCAAGTGACGGGCGTGCAGGCGTGCACCGAGTGATTTGTGTCCTGGCCCATCACATGGCACCGTCTAGTAGCTATTTCAGATTGATATCCACACTCTTATTGATGTGGTTAATGTGAACATGCTAGAAATCATACTAAGTCAAATGCTAGGGCTTCACGCCGAAAATGCTGAGACCCGAGTGGTCGTATACTACTGTCTCCGTATGTGTTTATTTGATTTTGTATACTCAGTCCTGTCATAGCATATGATTTCACTCCCCAGTCTCGGTAATTGTTGATTTTATATATTTATCATTGTTTTGGGCTAGTTCATACATCTGTGAGTCCATGTGAGCGAGACTGGAGAGTAATGAATGAGTGAGGTCGAGAGCCTGTTATTGACAGACAGTTATGAGATCGGACTGAACAACACATCGATATTCTGATTATGCCTTCATTGGTTAGCGCTTGGGCTAATAGGAGCCCCTCCGGAGTCTTTACACCACCAGTGAGCGTATTGATATTTGAGGGATGGATCTTCCCTAGACATGGATCTTGTTCGAAGTTGATGATATGTGAGGGATGGATCATCCCCGGACATGGATTATGTCCTAGTGTTGTATTCCGGAGATGGATTTTCTCCGTGGGGCTGGATTTGCCTTTTCCCTCAGTACTGTGTGACTACAGTCACAGGTATTTATGTATATTCCAGGATGGATTTTCCCTAGGCTTGAGAGTTGATTACAATATTGAGTGGACTGCTGTGTGAGAGCTATGAGCACTACGTGCATTTCTACACTGTTTATACATTGGCGTGTAGAGTATATTGATTCATACATGGGATAGTGGACATATCTGGCACATTCTGTTTTCTTCCTCTGATAAATTGAGAGCATGTCTAATTTCTGTACACTCTCTTATTTAATTGCTGAGGTTTAGTCTGTCACTACCTCTTAGCCCGTAGTTTGGGTTTGTTACTTCTGAGTTGGTACACTCACGTTACCCCCTGCACCTTTTGTGCAGATCCAGGTTCAGCGGGACCCGGTAATAGTTACTGAGTTGTGGTCAGAGTTGCTTTGGAGGCATCGAGGTAACAACGGGCGATCGCAGTCTCTAATATCTCCTTCTCTACCTACCTGTCATATTTATTAATTTAGATAACTTTATGTCAGTTCTATATTTTGATATTTTTATGTAGTAGCTCACGACTCGGTGACACTACATATGACATCGGGTTTTTTCTTTTATTTATGTTATTGGTGATGTTAAACCCTTAAATATTTTTATAAAAATCGAGACTCTTGCTGTAAAAATAATGATTTTTCTTGAAAACAACTTTTAGCAATAAAATGTGTGGCTTTCCTGATTTCACGATTGGCGACATCACGTCTAGGTATTTTGGGGTTGTGACAAGTTGGTATCAGAACTCTAGGTTATATAGGTCTCACCAGTCATGAGCAGGTTTAGTAGAGTCGTGCGGATCGGTACGGAGACGTCTGTACTTATCTTCGAGAGGCTACAAAACCCTTAGGAAAAATAACACATTCTTGAATTCTGTCGTGCGAATCTGTTGATTCTAGAAAGTAAACTTCTGTTGTTTCATTCTCTCACAGATGGTGAGGACTTGCGCTACCGATCAGGGGGACCAGACACCAGTTAGGCTCGTGAGAGGCTGAGTCTGCGATCAAGGCCATGGTAGAGTTAGGGGTGCAGCCCGCGCAACAGCCGGGGCAGTACCTGTGGACCCTCCTATTTTTTAGGATCAGGTCCCCGCCGCAGATGTTCCAGCAGGACCGGCTCAGGCATCGGCAGTGCCTATTTTGATCACGGGTCTTCAGGAGACTCTGGCTCAGATTCTGACTGTGTGCACCAGCCTTGCACAGGCAGTCGCTATTTTTTCTACTGCCGCTACTTCTCAAGCCAGGGGAGGCACTCAGACTCCAGCTACCCGTATGCTTGAGCAGGTTGTTTAGGGGCTTTAGACACTGGGGGAAGCTCCAGCCCAGCCGGGTGTCCCAGCTCAGGATTTTATGATCCCATTTATGCCAGACGATGAGCATCGTAGGTTGGAGAGATTTGGTAGACTTCATCCTCTGACATTCAGTAGTGCTGAGAGCGAAGATGACCATGGCTTCTTAGATAAGTGTTAGATGATTCTTCGCACAACAGGGATATTGGAGACCAGTGGGGTCTCACTACTTTCCAGTTCTCGGGAGCTGCATTCAGTTAGTGGGAGGCTTGTGAGAGGCCTAGGCCTGTTGGTGTAGCGCCCCTTACATAACATCAGTTCTTCATTCTCTTCCTGGAGAAGTATATACCGCATCCCGCAGGGAGGAGCTGTGCAGGCAGTTCGAGAAGCTGCGTCAGGGGGACATGACCGTGATGCAGTATAAGATGTGGTTCTCTGAGTTGGCCCGTCATGCAATGTGGCTAGTTCCCACGGATAGGGAGAGGATAAGGAGGTTCGTTAATGGCCTCACTTATCAGCTTCAGGTTTTTCTGACCAAGGAGAGGGTATCTGGCGCTTCTTTTGAAGATGTAGTTGACATTCTCAGAGAGATTATGTCAGTTCGCCGCTAGGAGCTATTCGAGAGGGAGGACAAAAGGCCTTGAGGATCTGGTAGTTTTGGTTGTTTTCCTTCAGGAGGGCAGTCCCAGCACGGTAGAGGTCGTCCATTCAGACCAGCTCATTCAGGTCGCTCAAGTTATCGTGGTGGATCAGCTGGTCGTGGTCCTCACAGTTCTCATCAGGGGCATCCATCATTTAGTGCTCTTCCAGCCTAACGTTCATCTCGAGCACCATAGGTTCAGGGTTCCTCTGTGAATGGATCTTGTGGTGGTTATTCAGGTGTTAAGGGTTACCATCAGTCCCCACCGTCATTTGCTGAAAGGGGTTGTTTTGAGTGTGGTGATCCCGATCATATCAAGAGGTTTTGTCCCCGTATTTCGGGTGGTTCATCCCAGCAGTGGAGTCAGCTGTTAGCTTCAACTCCAGTTACTTCACCACCCACCCAGGAAGCTAGGGGTGGGGGTCAGTCAGCTAGAGGCCACCCTAGAGGGGGAGGTCGATTAGGTGAAAGTCACGCTCGTTTTTATGCACTTCCAGCCAGACTAACTGCTATGGACTCAGATGCAATGGTTACATGTGTTGTCTTAGTCTGTCACTGAGATGCTTCAGAATTATTTGATCCTGGTTCCACGCATTCTTATGTTTCATCGTACTTTTGCCATCTTCTGGATATGCTTCGATTGTCTCTAGTTAAATCTGTTCATGTGTCGACTCCGGCGGGCGATACTATTGTTGTGGACCGCATTTATCGGTCATGTGTGATATCTATTGGGGTTCTGGAGACCCAAGGGGATCTGTTATTTCTTAGCATGGTAGACTTTGATATGATATTGGTCATGGATTGGCTATCTCTGTGCCATGTTGTTATAGATTGCCACGCTAAGAGCGTCACCTTAGCGATGCCAGGATTTTCGAGAGTTGAGCGTAGAGGTTCAGTTGAGTATGTTCCTAGTTGGGTGATTTCTTATCTGAAGGCTCATTGTATGGTTGAAAATTGGTGTTTATCGTATTTGGCTTTTTTGAGGGATGTCAGTGTTGAGACTCCCACTATTGATTCTATTCCTGTGGTCCGTGATTTTCTGGACGTGTTTCCTGCTGACCTGTCAGGCATGCCACCTGACAGGGATATTGATTTATGTATTGGTTTGGTGTCGGGCACTCAGCCCATGTCTATTCCTCTGTATCGTATGTCACCTGCAGAGTTAAAGGAATTGCAAGAGAAGCTTCAGGAACTCCTAGATAAGGGGTTCATTTGGCCTAGTGTGTCACCTTGGGGTGCACCGGTGTTGTTTGTGAAAAAAAAGGATGGTTCCATGAGAATGGGTATTGAATACAGGTAGTTGAACAAGGTTACAGCCAAGAATAAGTATCCTTTGGATCGTATTGATGATTTGGTTGACCAGCTTCAGGGAACTAGAGTCTTCTCTAAGATTGATTTGAGATTCGGGTATCATCAACTGAAGATTCGGGATTCTGATATTCCCAAGACAGCTTTCAGGACTCGTTACGGTCATTATGAGTTTATGGTGATGTCTTTTGGGCTGACCAATGCCCCAACATCGTTCATGCATTTGATGAA
Source organism: Nicotiana knightiana (assembly GCA_005239525.1). Taxonomy (NCBI): domain Eukaryota; kingdom Viridiplantae; phylum Streptophyta; class Magnoliopsida; order Solanales; family Solanaceae; genus Nicotiana; species Nicotiana knightiana. The sequence goes on along the minus strand of ML402153.1, from coordinate 5,303 downwards.
CAACATATTTCATCCATACTTGGATTCCTTTGTTATTGTGTTCATTGATGACATCCTGGTATATTCTCGTAGCCAGGAGGAGCATGCTCGGCAATTGAGAGTTGTATTGCAAAGACTAAGGGAGGAGAAACTTTATGCAATGTTCTCCAAGTGTGAGTTTTGGCTTGGCTCAGTATCTTTCTTGGGGCACGTGGTGTCCATTGAGGGTATTCAGGTTGATCCGAAGAATATAGATGCGGTGTAGGGTTGTCCCAGACCGTCCTGAGCTATAGAGATTAGGAGCTTCCTTGGTTTGGCAGGGTATTACCGTCACTCTGTAGAGGGTTTTATTCTATTGCTTCGCCCTTAAACAAATTGACCCAGAAGGGTTCTCCATTCAGGTGGTTGGACGGGTGTGAGGAGAGCTTTCAGAAGCTCAAGACTACTTTGACCACAACTCCAGTGTTAGTATTGCCATCAGCTTCAGGTTCTTATAACGTAAATTGTGATGCCTCTAGGATAAGCATTGGTTTTGTATGATGCAAGAGGGTAGGGTGATTGCCTATGCCTCGTGCCAGTTGATGACTCTTGAGAAGAATTACTCACTGCATGATCTCGAGCTCGCAGCCATTGTTCACACCTTGAAGATCTGGCGTCATTATTTGTACGGGGTGCATTGTGAGGTTTTTACTGATCACTGTAGTCTGGAACATTTGTTTAAGCAGAAGGATTTGAATTTGCATGAGAGGAGATGGTTGGATCATTTCAAGGACTATGATATCACTATTCTATACCATCCGAGGAAGGCCAATGTAGTGGCCGATGCCTTGAGTCTGTCACAACCCGAATTTCCCACCGTCGGGGCAGTGATGGCGCCTAACATTTAACCCGCTAGGAAAGCAAGCATTTCTTATTAACTACCTTATTTCCTTATCTTTAACAGTTTTACCAGACTTTATAATAAAATCACATAATATAAAATACGAGATAACATGATTCAACAGTTGATATAATACTAATACGTAGTCCAAAACCCAAGGTACTCCCAGAACAAGTGTCACAATCTCACAGACTGTCTATGAGTACTATAAATAGGAGTGTGAACAAAATATAAATACACATCTATCTCACAAGTATATAAGAACATGATAGAAATGGAATAAGAGGGGACGGCAAGGCCTACGGACGTCTGCAGAACTACCTCGAAGTCTCCGCTGGACTGAAGGAATCAACCCTGATCTAAGGTCCGAAGAGTCCAGTACCGGGATCTGCACAAAAATGCAGAGTGTAGCATCAGTACAACTGACCCCATGTACTGAGTAAGTGCCAAGCCTAACCTCGGCGAAGTATGGACGAGGCTAGGACACGACAACCAACACCAACCTGTGCAGTTTAATAGTATACCGAGAAAATAGTAACAACGAGGAATAAGCAGCTAAGCATAAAGAAAAGGGGAACATGCAGAGGGGAGCAAATATCAAATAATGGAAATAACGAGATAAATCACAAATTAGATATCAATTTAAGCAACATAAATATTAACACAAAAGCAAGTGCACGTCATCACTCTTCGTGCTTTTACTCTCGTCCTCACCATCAGAATCAATATATATTCAGCACGGCATCACCCTTCCTACTTTTACCTCACATAATCATGGCTTGACATTATCCTTCGTGCATTATCACTCATATCATGGCACGACATCACCCTTCGTGCTTTTACAATCACGATATTGGCACGACATCACCCTTCATGGATTAACATTTAGTCACAATCTAACGCACGGCATCACCCTTCGTGCTTTGTCACTCTTCCTCACCCAAACACATCAAATGACAGCAATCCAACAAGGATATTAACAGAGTAAACAAAATTAAAACAATAACGTCCCGACAAGGGAGCCAACAGTGGAATCAATACCATCCCGGCAAGGGGAAAACAACTGTAACCAATCTCACTTAGTGCATAACATCACATAAACACCTTCAACTGAAACCAATACTCAACATTGTTCAATATCAAGGAATTTCCACCAACATGGATAGATATAAAGTGAAACTCAAGTATTACTTAACAAAAAACCACAGAAATCACAATATTCGACTCACGGGCATGCTTGACACCAACGTATAGGTACTCGTCACCTCGCCTATACAATGAACATGATACATACACATAGCAAATAGGACACAACACATATTCCCTGAAGCTAAGGTTAAGCCAAACAATTGCCTCGAATTCCACGACCAACTCAAGCCTCAATTACAGCTTTCCCCTTAAAATTCGCCTCCAATTCAATTGTATCTAGACATAATTAGCTTAACAATATCAATAAATGGTAAATAATTCAACCCCAATGCTTAATTATGAATTTTCTGTCATTCTGCCTAAAAAGTCAAAAATCGACCCCGGGCCTGCTTGGTCAAAACACGAGGTTTGGACCAAAACCCGATTACCCATTCACCTACGATCCCGAATATGTAATTAGTTTCGGAATCCAACCTAAAAATTGAGGTCTAAATTCAAATTATTCAAAAAGCCCTAACTCTACCCAAATCCCCATTTTTCTACAATTAAAACCCTAGAATGCTTGATAAAAGTTGATGAAAATCATTAGAAAGGTGAAGGAAATTAGTTAGTGGACACTTACCTATGATTTGGGAAGAAAATATCTTGAGAAAATCGCCCTTGGTTTTCTATTTTTGTGAAGAAGTGCAAATAAAAACGGATGAAGCTCTAACTTAAAACACACTCTTGACCCTCGCGCAGGTGCGGAAAAATGGTTGCACCTGCGGAAATGGGCAAGGCCACTGAGTGACGCACTTGCAGAGGTTTATCTGGTTCTGCGGAACCGCTTCTGCAGAAGCGCTTCTGCGGAAATATTATCGCACCTGCGGAGAAGGGGCAGGCTGGGCTGGACCCCACCTGCGGTTAAAGGTCCGCACCTGCGGTCTCGCACCTGCGGCCCTAGGCTCGTAGATGCGGCCACACTAGAACTGGTGCACCAGGGGAGATTTTCCCATTCTAAAGACCCCGGAACCTACCCAAAACTCACTCGAGCCCTCGGGGCTCCAAACCAAGCATGCACACAGCCTTATAAACATCTTACGGACTTACTCGTGCGATTAAATCACCAAAATAACATCTTAAACAACAAATTTAGCATGGAATTCAAAAAAAAATCTCAAAACTTTCAAAGTTTCAAATTTCACAACCATGGGTCCGAATATTAAATGACCTTCATTTCTTACCATATTTTACAAGCACCACTCAAATACTATATTAAACCTGTATCGGGCTCCGGAACCAAAATACAGGCCTGATACCATTAATTTCAAAAATGATCAAATTTCTAAAGACTCTTATAATTTCAGTAAAACAATTTCTTTAAAAAATTAATTTCTCGGGCTTGGGACCTTGCAATTCAATTCCGGGCACACGCCCAAGTCCCATATTTTCCTACAGACCCTCCGGGACCGTCAACTCACTGGTACGGGTCCGTTTATCCAAAATGTTGACGGACATCAACTTAAATTCAATGTTATAGGCAAAATTAGCATTTTTCTCAGTTTTTCACATAAAAGCTTCCCGGATATACTCTCAGGCCGTGTACGCAAAACGAGGTGAGATAAAAGGAGGTTTTCAATGCCTCGGAACACACTTTTGACTTATAAAATGAGAGATGACTTTTTGGGTCATCGCATTCTCCACCTCTAAAACAACCATTCTCCTCAAACGGACATAGAAAAGTACCTGAATCGTTGAAAAGGTAGGGATATCGGTTCCACATATCACACTCGGACTCCCAGGTAGATGCCTCGGCAGGCTGACCTCTCCACTGAACACGAACCGAAGGATAACTCTTCGATCTCCACTAACGAACCTGCCGGTATAATATGGCTACTGGCTCCTGCTCACAGATCAAATCCCTGTCTAACTGGACACTGCTGAAGTCTAACACATGGGCTGGATTGCCGTGATACTTCCGAAGAATAGACACATGAAACAATAGATGCACAACTGATAAATTCGGTGGCAATGCAAGTTGTAAGCCACCTCTCCCACTCTATCAAGAATCTCAATCGGACCAACAAACCTAGGGCTTAGCTTGCCCTTCTTCCCAAACCTCATCACGCCCTTCATGGGTGACACCCGAAGCAAAACCCGCTCCCCGACCATGAATGCTACATCACGAACTCGGCGGTCGGCATAACTCTTCTGCCTGGACTGAGTTTTACGAAGTCTATCCTGTATGATCTTAACCTTATCCAAGGCATCCTACACTAAGTTTGTACCCAACAATCGAGCCTCTCCCGGCTCAAGAATGCTCGACTGATAGTTGTTTTTGTAGGCAAACTCAGCTAATGGAAAGAACTGATCCCAAGAATCTCTAAAGTCAATGTCATAGGCTCGCAACATATCCTCCAAAATCATAATAGCACGCTCGGACTATCCGTCCGTCTGAAGATGAAATACTGTGCTCAACTCAATCCTCATGCCCAACTCACGCTAAATTTCCCTCCAAAGTGCGAGGTAAACTGCGTACCTTGGTTATAAATGATAGACACAGGCACACCATGAAGACGAAAATCTCCCTAATGTAGATCTCTGCCAATCTCTCCGAATAATATGAACCTGCCACAGGAATGAAGTGTGCTGACTTGGTCAGCCTGTCGACAATAACCCATACTGCATCAAAATTCCTCTGAGTTTGTGGGAGTCCGACAACGAATTCCATGGTGATACGCTCCCACTTCCACTCAGGAATCTCAATCTGCTGAAGCAATCCACGGCCTCTAATGCTCGTACTTAACTTGCTGACAATTCAAACACTAAGCTACATATGCCATAATATCCTTCTTCATCCTCCTCCACCAATAGTACTGCGGTAAATCTTGATACATCTTTGCGGCGCCCGGATGAATGGAGTACCGGGAACTATGGGCCTCCTCCAAAATCAACTCACGAAGTCCATCAACATTAGGCACACAAATACGACCCTGCATCTGTAAAACTCCATCATCACCAACAGTAACCTTCTTGCTACCACCGTGCCGCACCGTGTCCCTAAGGACATACAAATGAGGATCATCATACTGCCTATCTCGAATGCGGTCAAATAATGAAGAACGAGAAACTGTATAAGCTAGAACATGGCGGGGCTCAAAAACATCCAATCTCATGAACCGATTGGCTAAAGCTTAAGCATCCAAAGCAAGAGGTCTCTCCCCGACCGGAATATATTCAAGACTACCCATATTGGCTGACTTCCTACTCAAAGCGTCGGCCACCACATTGGCCTTCCCCGGATGATATAAGATGG
>ML402150.1:76122-87391 GCA_005239525.1 Nicotiana knightiana | reverse complement strand
TTTGGGTGATTGTGGATCGGCTGACCAAATCAGCCCATTTCATTCTAGTGTTGACTACATATTAATTTGAGAGGTTGGTTGAGATTTATATCAGCGAGATTGTTCGCCTCCACGGTATCCCAGTATCTATCATTTCAGACAGAGGTACACATTTCACTTCATGGTTCTGGAGAGCCGTCTAGCAGGAGTTAGGTACCAGGGTAGAGTTGAGTACATCTTTTCACCCTCAGACGGACGGGCAGTACGAGCGCACGATTTAGATTCTCGAGGATATGCTCCGTGCCTGTGTGATAGATTTTGGAGGGTCATGGGATCGATACTTGTCTCTTGCAGAGTTTGCTTATAACAACAGCTACCAGTCCACCATTCAGATGGCGTCGTATGAGGCCTTGTATGGTAGGTGGTGCAGGTCTCCCGTGGGATGGTTTGAGCCGGGCGAGGCCCGATTGTTGGGTACAGACTTGGTTCAAGATGCCCTGGACAAGGTGAAGGTGATTCAGGAGAGACTTCACACAACTCAGTCCAGGAAGAAGAGCTATGCGTACCAGAAGGTTCGTGACTTGGCATTTATGGCTGGTGATCGGGTTTTGCTTCGAGTATCGCCTATGAAGGGCGTCATGAGGTTTGGGAAGAAGGGCAAGTTGAGTCCGAGATTTATTGTCCCTTTTGAGGTATTGTGACGTGTTGAGGAGGTTTCTTATGAGCTAGCCCTGCCTCCCAGCCTAGATGGGGTTCATCCGGTGTTCCACGTCTCCATGCTCCGGAAGTATCACGGTGACCCCACTCACGTTTTGGATTTCAGCTCAGTCTAGTTGGACAAGGATCTATCATATGTTGAGGAGCCTGTGGCTATATTGGACAGGCAGGTCAGAAAGCTCAGATTGAAGAATAATGCCTCAGTTAAGGTTCAGTGGAGGGGTCATCCAGTCGAGGAGGTGACTTGGGAGACCGAGCAGGATATGCGGAGTCAGTACTCTCATCTTTTCACAGCTTCAGGTATGTTTCTATACTCGTTCGAGGATGAACGATTTTCTTAAGAGGGGGAGGATGTAATAACCCGGTCGGTCGTTTTGAGAGTAAGCACCCCCGATCCCCTAATAACTGTTTTTCCCATGTCTATTTATGTTATTGGAACTTGTCGGAGCCTTGAGTGATGAAATCCGGAGTGATTTTGGACACATAGTCCATAAATGTGGAATTTAGCTTTAGAAATCTGGTCGTAGCTAGAGCTGTGTGAAGACGGATCTGGAATGGAATTATGTCGACTCTGTTAGCTCCGTTGGGTGATTCCGGGGTTAGGAGTGTGTTCGGAATGTGGTTTCGAGGTCGTTTGTAGATTTAGGCTTGAATTGGCGAAAGTTAGAATTTCGGCGATTTTGGCCGATAGGTGAAATTTTGATATCGGACTCGGAATGGAATTCTGAAAGCGACAGCAGGTCCGTAATGTCATTTATGACCTGTGTGCAAATTTGAGGTCATTCGGATGAGTTTAGACGTGATTCGGCATCGAACGTGGATTTTAGAAATTTTATAAGTTCTTAGGCTTGAATGTATGCACATTTGATGATTTTGATGTTATGATATGTGTGTTTTAAGGCTCGACCAAGTTTGAATGAGGTATTAGAGTTGGTTGGTAGTTTTGGTTGAGGTTTCGGGGGCCTCAGGTGTATTTCGGATGCTCAACGGGTTAGATTTGGATTAAGAATGCATCAGATTTTGTTGTTCTGGTTTTCTCTTGTGCGTTCGTGTGGGTGTAGCCGCGAACGCATAGGCATAATAGGCTTCAGGGGTTTTTAGTGCTTCGTGTTCGTGGATAGCAGAGTGCGGTCGCATAGGTTTTCCAGGCGCTGCATCGCGAACGCAGGGACTTGATTGCGTTCACATAGCTTTGAGCCGGCGTCCCAAGGGGTTGGGTCATTACCCTTCGCGTTCGCAGGCTTTGGACCGCGTTCGCAGAGGGTTAAGGAACCTGAGGTGCGATCGCACTCCCCCATTCGTGTTCGCATAGACCATTTTCTGCGCGCGTGTTCTTTACTCTTCGCGTTCGCGATTGACCTCCCGCGAACGCATAGGTCAATACCTGGGCAGATTCTTTAAGACCCAAAATCGAGGGTTAAAGCCTATTTTCACCATTTTTGAATTGGGGAGCTCGGGAGGGGCGATTCTTGGAGACTTTTTCACCTGGGCAACTTGGGTAAGTAATTTCTAACCTACTTAGATCAATTTCCACGATTCCTAACTTAAATCTAGCCTTTAAAATTCATATTTGGGAGGAAAATTTGGGGGAAATTGGATGAACTTCATAGACCAAATTATTAGGTTTTGATTGGGTTTTTGACCTCCGAATTTAGAGATTCTTATATGGTTAGACTCGTGAGTGAATGAGTGTCCGAAAAATATAATTTTTACCTGATACCGAGACGTGGACCCGCGAGACGTTTTGGGCGAATTTCCTAAATTCGCGTATTAGCTTCGAACTTATTAGCTATTTTGTTTCCTTGAAATGATATTTACACTATGCAATCGAATTGACTAGATTTGGACCACCTGGAGTTGGATAATCGTGGCAAGAGCGTGATATTGAGTTGATTAGCGCAGTCAAGGTAAGTGGCTTGTCTAACTCTGTGTTGGGGACTTCCCCTTGGGCATTGGTTTTGTTACGTGGATGCCGTCTACGTGAGGTGACGAGTGTGTACACGGGTCATTGTTGCTAAAATTTCATTTTTCCTTCCATGCAATCACTCATTTTCATTCCTATAAAATTGTTTCATGTCTTAACTGAATAGTTAGCTCAAGAATAAATATGTCTTCCTGTACTTACTTGATTTCCTCTTATTTGCTACTAGTTGCACCATGCTTAGGTAGTTTTACTTTATTCTTGCCTGTTGTTTTTTCTGAACTGTTTAATTAAGCCGTATACGACATACTTCTGCATTTCATATTTAAATTGGGACTATGGACCGAGATCCGGGAGCTTTTCCCTGTACTGCATTGCATATTTAAATTGGGACTACGGACCGAGATCCAGGATCTTTCCCCCTGTACTGCATTGCATACTTAAATTGGGACTACGGACGGAGATCCGAGAGCTTTCCCCCTATACTGCATAGCATATTTAAATTGGGACTACGGACTGAGATCCGGGAGCTTTCCCCTTGTACTGCATTGCATATTTACAGTTGAGATATATGTTGTGTTGAGCCGAGGGATCTCTTTCTGTTATTTAATCTTGTCTTTTTCCATTAATCCTGTTTATCATTGCTTATCTATATTTCACTGTTTAAATTTATAACTAACTTGTTTTAAAACTCAGTAGAGCCTCAACCTGACCTCATCACTACTTGACTGGGGTTAGGCTTGGCACTTACTGAGTACCGAATGTGGAGTACTCACGCCCTTTCCTGCGCATGTTTTTCCCATGTGCAGATCCAGGTACCAGTGCACCGTACAGTGGCTAGGCGTATCTTAGCAGCTGCTTAGGAGACCGCGAGGTAATTCTGCCGCGTCCGCAGGATCTCACGAGTCCCCTTACTACTCTAGTATAGATATATAGATACATTTTCCTTATTCCTTTCTATAGAGCTACAGTAGTTCAGAGTTTGTGACTTTGTGATGTTCCGGGTTTTGGGAAAAGTAAAAGCTGTAAATGTCGAGCGGCTAAATTTTATAGTATTGCTTCTTCTTTACTGTTTCTATTATTGTTTTGTCTTATTTTTCGCAAATTTTAGACTTACCTAGTCATAGAGACTAAGTGCTTTCACGAGACCGTTCGGAGGGTAATTCGGGTCGTGACACATATGATTTGTATCTTTGTTTTTTAGGTCTTCCTGGCTGTCTTTTCTCACCTGAAGGTGGATTTACAACTTCTTCAGTTATATGTTGTGGCACATTCCATTTGCTTTCATCAGGCAGGGGATTTACTGGTATTTCATAAGTACACAATAGGCTCTCCCTTGTGTAATAAGTCGAACAATAGTTTTCATAAGACTCATTCCTGTGCCTTAAAGCAGCCAAAGTGTGCACACAAGGAAGTTCATCAAGCTGGAATTGCCCACAACTACATCTCTTGTTTTCGAGACAAACAATATATCGCTTCACGCCATCTATCACTGTATGGATATGATCTGTTGAAGCCCTCACCTACAATTACATTACAAACAGAAAACAAATCATCTACAATTAGAATACAATATATCTATAATTTATCTACAAATTATCTACATGGTATTTTAATATTTTATTTTGATGCAATAAATTGTCAGATCTTACTCTAAGCTTCTGCGACAATGTTCTGTTGTCCTCCAATTCTTTGTTGAATTTTTTCCCAAGGTATGTCAAGGTACCCTTTGCTTTCAATAACTTTTCATTAGTCCAACGTTCAAGAAGAGTCCTCATATACTCTAATAGTTCTACTATCAGCAGCTATCTTGCATCTTTTGTTACCGCATTCAACGACTCTGCAATGTTTGATGCCATAGTCCAAGTTCTGTTCACCATAGCATGTACTCGAGGCCATCTATGATAGCCAATATCGTATAAGTATGCTTTAACACGCGGGTCAATCTCTTCAATCTTTGACATCCTTTTATTAAATTCATCAAGCGTGTATGATTGTGCCGTAGCAAAGTACAGTTCGCTTTACTTTAGATGACCCTTCTTGAACTTTGCCCTTATATTTGTCCAAATATGCCACGTGCAAGAATAATGTGGCACGCCGGGATAAAAAAATAGATGTTGCCTTCAAGATACTCTCATTCCGATCCGAAACAACACACATATTTGAGTTTTCACCATATGCATGTTTGAATTGCTCAAAAAACCACTTTCATGATGCATCATTTTCTGAATCAACAATAACATATGCCAATGGTAATATGGTACCTACATTATATGGCAAAAAGCAGTTAACAGGTTGCATGGAAAAATGTAGAGGAAGACATATACATACAAATTACAATATATCTACAACTTATATACAAAAAATCAGAATAACTAGATAATATATCTAAAAAAAATCTACATTTTACCTGTTGCATCCTTTGTACTAGCTGTTAGCATTATTCCCCTGTATGCTGATTTTAAGAAGGTTACATCAACTACTACAACTGGCCTACAATATTCCCAACCATTTATTGACGTACAAATCGCAACAAATGCATACAAGAAGCAGTCATCGTCGGTCTTCTTCAATTTAACTACAGACCCCGGATAAGTCTTCTCCAGAATATACAAATAACTAGGAAATTTGCTGTAGGAGTCAGCATGATGGCCTCTCAAAAACTCCAAAGCCTTTTCCTTTGCTCTCCAACCTTGCATGTATGTTAAGTTCACGCCGTATTCAGACAATATATCAGTTTGTATGTCTTTTGGTGTGTAAATTGTCTTAGGATCAACATATTTTAGAATAACCATACTGCCAACCACCATGGCAGTAGGTTTGTGTTGTATGAATGTATTGTCCATCAAAGAGCATGTGTGCATGCTGTTGAATTTTCTAACCTTGAACATTACAGAATCATTTATGCTAGTTTCCTTGAAGTGCCATGTACAATTTTCACCAACACATATCAGCCAATAGCTACAAAATAAAAACAATTTAAAAACTGGTATAAAAAATGTAGATTTAAAAAAAAATTGATGTATCATAAAAGATTATACTAAACAATTTATATACAAAATAACTAAAAAATATCTACAATATTGATAAACATCGTCACAAGAAAAGACTGAAGAAGTAAAAATATACAAATAAACTACAAAAATAAAAAAACAATGATTTTTGACCATTCATATGTTCATACCTTCTGGCACTAGATCTTTTCACCCTAAATTGGAACTTGTGCATGACAGAATAGTGTATCATTGCACTTGTAATTATTTGCTTGTCTTGGTATACTTGTCCTACTTTAATAACACTTAGTGTACTTTTTGTATTATACTTTCATATTCCTCTATCGCCGGAGATGTTGACATATCAATTAACTTTAGTGTTCCAGATGAACCTGCAAGAAAATAAAGCTAAATACTGTTAAGAACATTTTTGTAGATAATTTGTAGAAATATTGAAATCCTGTATTTCATATTGAGATTCAAATGATATGTAGCTTAATTATAGAATAATTGTAGAAATATTGTAGATATTTTTGAAAATCAATATTGGTATATATAGAGACTTTGACATGTATTTTATTTTGTAGACACATTGTAGATAAATTGTAGGACAGTAATATACAACCAAAATTTGATCCCCATATAACAACACAAACCTGCAACTGTGTTCGCATTGGTGATACTCAATTCCAGATTGAAATCGCGAACTGTTATACATAGCGGATATGATCCTAAGCTTTTGTTTTCCTTTTTCATCTCCATGTATATATGAACACCCGTATCGTTCCTAATTTCCATTGGAGGACAATGCTCATTGACAATGTATTTGATTTCTATTATTTTTTCGGATGTATCGATCAATAGATGCTCTGCTATTGTAGAATTCAATAGGCTATAACTCGCATCCTCACCGACTACAATTCCATCGACCTGAAATTCTCTATATCTCCCATAGCTATCCCAATTCCCATTCAGTTGAAGCATAATTGGAATTTTCGACATAATTACATTTTGTTACAGAAGAATTGTAGCTAATTTAGTCGCTTTTGATTTGTGAAATCAAAAAAAATAGTGAAACACAATGTATCGCAAAAACAAAGTCGTAAAATTTGAAGAGAAACGACTGAAATTAAAGCAGCATAATTTGCGTTTGAAAAAGTCTAGAAGAATCCTTAATACCCCAATATTTGCGCGCCTATATAAGGAAGTGTACAACTAACAGGATTATGTTCTTAATGAATTATTTATATTTTGTAAAAATTTTGTTAGCATGACGGGTAATTTGCAAACTATGAACATTTTTCGTAATATAGTTTCCTATATGGTATAGGAACGAAAATTTCCCTTAAATGAATATAACAAGGATCGATCTATTTAATTGAGCCCAACAAACATTAGCAAAACATTAATTGAGCCCTGATAAATAATAATTTTAGTAAAAATTGCACGGGGCACCCTATTTGGTCGCCCCCATTTAACCTATACATATTTTTTTAAATTTTTTTAACTTGTACCCACTTTTTAAATAACTTCAGCCCCCTTTCTCCTCCTTCTTCTCCTCCTTCGTTTTCTTCCTCTTCTTCTTCTTCTTCTTCTTCTTCTTCTTCTTCTTCTTCTTCTTCTTCTTCATCATCATCTTTCTTCTGCTGCTGTTGGTGATGCTGGAACTTCAGTTCATGGGATGATTGCCATAAATATGTTTATCAGAGCTGAGGTTCGCCAGTTACAAAACAAAAACTTCGCCAGTTACAAAAATAAAAACTTCAGCTCTAGAGCTGAAGTTCGCCAGTTACAAAATAAAAACTTCAGCTCTAGAGCTGAAGTTCGCCAGTTACAAAACAAAAACTTCAGCTCTAGAGCTGAAGTTCGCCAGTTACAAAAATAAAAATTTCAGCAATTACAAACAAAAGCTTTGCGTTAAGACGTGCACAAGTTAAACAAAAATTTCAGCAAATAGAGAACAAAACTTCAGCTACTTCAGCTCTAGAGATGAAGTTCGCCAGTTACAAAAACAAAAACTTCAACTCTAGAGCTGAAGTTCGCCAGTTACAAAACAAAAACTTCAGCTCTAGAGCTGAAGTTCGCCAGTTACAAAAATAAAAACTTCAGCAATTACAAACAAAAGCTTTGCGCTAAGACGTTCACAAGTTAAATAAAAACTTCAGCAAATAGAGAACAAAACACACTTGGTTCAACACACTTGCTACTTCAGGCCTGTCTACTAGAATGCTGAAGTTTTGCGTGATTTTCTTTGCTACTTTAGCCCCGTATACTGAAGTTATGCGAAAAAGTGGGTACACTTGCAATTCTTTTTGCAAAGCGGACACAAGTTAAAACGTGACACAAAAAGCGGGTATAGATGCAAATGTCCCATAATTTTAAGACTATAATATTGGGCCTGTATACGAGTCTTTCCTCATCTAGTATTAATAGACAAGCTTACACGTGCAACACACGTACCCTAAAACTAGTATTAGTAAAAGAAAAAATAATGTTGTTAACCAAATGTTACAATATTAACTATGTTAAATTTATATTGAGATTATTTTTCATACGGGAAAGTTCAGTAATTGAATTGTGGAGAAATAACAAAAAAAAAATTGGCAAAACCAACACTATTTATTCTCCTCCTACTATTGAAGAACAAAATAGACAAACAAAAGATATATAATAAAAAAATACCTACCCAAAATACATAAACACGACAATAAACCTACCCAAAAACCCAGAGGAAAAAAAAAAACCCCACCCAAAACCTAAATTTGGTCGAAGCCAAACAGCAGTCTTCTATTCTTCAACAAATCAACTTCTTGTTCAGTTGTTGTTCTCTCTCTAAAGTACTGTCTCACTGAAACCCATGTAAGTAATAAAGTAAATTTATGGAACTCTGCATCACACTGTTATATATGTATACATATTCACAATTAGGTTTCTAGGGTTTGCGGGTATGTTGATTTTTAGCTCCAATTCTTACAGTTATTCGGTGCATGTCAATTCAAGAGTTTGTTGCTTAATTTTTGATGGGTCACTATTTTCTTGAGATATTTTTGCTCTATCTCTTTCTTTAATTGCTCTTCCATTCCATGACTAATTCTCCGTTATGATTTTGGTAATTGTTGAACTGCTTGGGGAATTTCATGAGGAATTTGTTAAAGTTTTAATTTTTTTTTTATATTGGAATTTTATGCAGTGATTATAATTCTCTTTTTGAATTAGTGTTTGCTTTATGCTTTTCGTGTTCTAATTCTCACTTTTGCTCGGTTTAGTTTTGGTAATTTCTGCATGAGCTCACTTCTTTCGTCTCCTTGACTGTGTTTTTTGTGTTAATGTTGAAATTTTATCGTATTTTAATTACTATTGCATTGTGAAAAATAGTTTTCTAATTGCCATTTTTGCTCAGTTTGATTTTTGGTATTGCAAAAAATGGGTTATGGTGCCTTGTCTTTTTGTACTAGTTTTCTGATGGGGTTTTCCTGTACTTTTAGCTCCAAGTCTGTATGATTTTTTGAGTTATTTGGTAAACGGACCCTAGAATGGAGTAAAGAGAAAGAATGATTAGTTAATCTCCTTTGAGCAGGGTCAAGGTGCCCATCTCTTCATGCTATTCATGGTGGGATTTCATTACAGTTTAACTTTCGAGGTCAATTTGGTTTATGGGTTATATGCTAAAATTAAACCAGGTAAAAGTCATGAGAGTAACACTGATTAGTAACTATCCCCTTAGTCATAACTCATCAAGAAGAAGTGATATGTGAGACCTTATTTATTAAAAAAAAGGATCTTTGATGGGTAGATTTTCATTCAGGACATGTTTTGGTGGAAAAAACTAATTGAATCAAAGTTTTTATCGGACTGACTTTGTTTCTGATGATATGAGCAATGGATTTCTGAAAGAGGCAGCATCTAGTTTTGTTAATATAAATTTCTGGTAAATAAAGCAAGTTTGTGTAGCACTAATCTTTTCATTCTTCATATTAGGTTAGACTAGTAAGTTTTTGCATAAGATACGTCAAACTGATAATGTTTAAGAGTTATAGATGAGGAGAAGTACAAAAGAAGAGAGCTTTTATAGAGCCGATATGGTAGCTGTGGTCTTGATCTGATATGCAATCCTTTTTTACCTTTTGTGTTGTAGTTCATCAAAGAAAATTGTAGCTTGCAATATGTCTATGCCAAACTATATAGTCTTAAGATGCATGTACAGAATATTGATCAAAAAATAAAAATAAAAAGAAAGAAAGATGCATTTGTCAACAGTGCCTAGAGTCAACTATTTTGAGTGAGACGTGTCTTGTTTTTGAATTTTATGTGGGGTAATAAGTGGGGTCACTGGTTGCTTCTTCATTATTTAAAGCTTGGTCTAGAAAAGAGAATAATTTTCATTGGAAGTGAGCAACTGGATACCATGTAATACTTGCGTTAAGAAGTATGCTATAAACGGTGAGAAAATGGGCTTCACTTTCTGGCAGACAAGAAAGGGACATGCATTGATTCTCTGATCATGGGGTGTGAATTATATATAGTTGAAGACCAATTGTTAATGAATGATGTACAGTTCAAAATAGACCTGGTTGTAACTCCATAGCTCCTCTTTCTAGATCTGATCTTTTGTCGTGTTCTCTACTAATGTGCCAAATAGTTCTAACGTTTGTCATGTTAAACATGGGGCATGTAAGGAACTTGATTTGCTTCTGTGACAAGAATGTCTCACTCCAAGTATCATGAGGAACTTTTTTCTTGACGATCCTTATTTGCTCTAACCCTGTGAAGCATAAAGCTTTCTGGAAGAGGAACCATTTTTCCCCTTACATTCTGTTATAGTTTTAAAATGAATCACAGTTTAGTTATTGCTATTTAAAATGAATTCCTAGTTTTTAACTTTCTGGGCTTTTTTGGGTAGCAATGTTTGCTAACTAAAACCGTTAAGTAATGAACTTATCAAGAAAAAAGATTGTTTATCTAATGTACTTTTTAAAGTGATATTTGTGTTTATATACCTGTGCACACGCCCCTTGACAAAATTATCCCTATTTCACAGTAAAGAGATATGGAGGAACTTAATTTTATCAAAGAAGAGAATGCGGAGGAACTAGATCAAAGCCTTAATCAACACGAGAATGAGGGAGTACCAGAGAACTCACTCCTTGAGGTGAAAGAAGAACCTTCACTCCTTGAGGTGAAGCAAGAGCAGGAGCAGGAGCAGGAGCAGGAGCCGAAACAAGAACAAGAACAAGAAGAGGAAGAGGAAGAGGAAGAGGAACAGGAACAGGAACAGGAACAGGAAAAAGAACTACAACAAGAAGATGTTGCTGCTACTGCGGGTGGTGGCGAAAGGTGGCCAGGGTGGCCTGGGGAAAGTGTATTCCGCATGCTGGTCCCTTCACAAAAAGTAGGTAGTATTATTGGACGCAAAGGAGAATACATCAAAAAAACAGTTGAAGAATCAAAAGCTCGTATCAAGATTCTCGATGGTCCTCCGGGGACTTCTGAGAGAGCAGTAAGTCCCAGCTTTTCTACTGTGTATATACACATTCCTGTAGACAAGACACTTCTCAAACTCCACCCTGTTTTCTTCTATTACTTTTTGTTTCATTGCTTACTAATCCATGTTTTTTCCTTCTCTACCTATAAAAAACTTAGTATAACCACCCCCCCCCCC